>VNJW01008743.1:0-22976 GCA_008042615.1 Drosophila auraria | reverse complement strand
GTCGAGGCGTAATTGGTCAGATTCAGACTTAAGCTGTTTCTGCCAAAGACATTACCACCTCTAATACCATATAAAAAAGAGTAACTGAACAAAAATGAACCAAAAAGAGTAGCTGAACAAAATTGAACAACTGAGCAATAATGAGCAAAAGAGCAAATCTGAACAAGTGAGCAAAAAAGAACAAAATTGAACAACTGAACAATAGTGAGCAAAAATGAACAAGTGAACAAAAAAGAACAAAATTGAACAACTGAACAATAGTGAGCAAAAATGAACAAGTGAACAAAAAAGAACAAATTGGAAGGAACATGTTCACTCACTCAGTTTAGTGAACAACTCTTTTTTGTTCACTCACTCATGAGCAACCCAACACTACTTTAAAAGCTTTTACTAAATAGGTACAGAAAAGTATTAATATTTTATTTTATACTGATAATATTTAAAAAATTTTAATCGGTTTCAAACCCCATTCTGGTTAGAAAAGTTTGATTTTGTCACCTCTATCTATCCAATAAGCGTAGCTCTACATATGTGTTCGTTATCAAACCAAAATAACACACATTAATGGCTCAAGTCGATGGCTGTACAAGAAACTGCTGCTTCGCTCGTCATTGTTTGCATTAGGTCGGGAAAGTTTGCTGAGTACTTAAACATACTGCGCAGCTTCGTATCCATCCGACATATCACTCCGGCTGCCGGGATGCTCCAGTTCCAGCACAGAAGATCGCACTGAAGAAGGGCAAGATCTTCGCGCAGCGATTTGAGGTTCTATTATGAAAAATTGGGGTCACAGGCTACAAATCACACGGAGGCGGGTAAGCAGCTCTTACCAGCGCCACGGTCGTATCAATTGAGGTGATCTCGTGCCCCTTAATGGCCACCAATGTGGCACCGTCACCGTTTCTTCCCGTCACGTGAGACATAATTTTTAACTTCAAATACTCGGCTGCTGCGTAATCCACACTGCCCTTGAGGTCGGCCATGGTCACTTCGATGCCGTTAAACTGTTGGTTTAAAAAAAAATAAAAAGAATTAATCCATTTTCCTTAAAAAGTAAAGTTTAAGGTACGAGTACTAAGTAATCTTACCTTTTGGGTCTCCAAGTTACACTGTGGCGTCATGCTCTTGTATAGAAGAAACAGGGCATTAAATGCTATGCCGACTACCATTCCGTACTCCAAAGTCCAGAAGACACAACATAGAACGGTGACCAGAAACGGCAGCATATCGCGTTCTGCAAGGGTAAAGAATTACTAAATTATGTAAAAGGTTTGAAATCCTTACTCTTTGCTCGCCAAATCTCCCCGATGGTTTCATACTCTACCATAAAGAACATGGCTGCTATTATAATGGCCGCCAACGTGGCTTTGGGAATGTAGGCAAAGGTGGATGTGAGAAAGGCGAGGGTCATGAGGACAAGAGCACCGGTAACAGCCCCGCCCAGTGGCGTTTTCACTCCACTAGCGTTGTTGATTGCTGTCCGCGTAAAAGAGCCAGTGATGGGCATAGATGAGAAGAAGCTGCTGAGCACATTGCTTATGCCCAGGGCAATCATCTCTTGCGATGCATCCACTATCTTACCCTTAGCTAAAGGTAGAAAATATAGCTAGTGAGCCTACTAAAAAAATGTAGTGGTTTGCTGTAAACTTACAGAAGGCCTTAGCTACAGCAATACTTTCCAAAATGGAGAGCAGAGGTATGGACACCAAGGCGGATCCTACATTCGACACCATATCCCCGAAGTTGATGACGTCTCCGGTGGCTGCGTCCTCTGTGTGAAAGGGTGGTGGTCGGAATGGCGGCAGGCCAGGTGTTATGCTTCCGCTGACAAGGAATGGCATTTTACCGTCTTTCTTAAGTAGGTAGCAGAGGAGGATTCCCACCAATACAGCTACAGCATTGCGAGAAAGCGAAGTATACTTCAAGACACTCTTAAAGCGAAATGGCAGGTCTTTGAGTTGCTAAACGATAAAACAATTATTAATAAATGTTCATATGACAAAAACTGTTCTATTGATACCAACTCGCATGAGCAGCAGCAGGACTAGCGTGCAGCATCCTAGTATGGCGTCATTTCGACGCGCTTGCGTTATATGACCAAAAAAGTGTATCCAACAATCGAGAAACCCATTGGCACTGCTGCTGATGCCAAACAGGCTGTTAACTTGTCCTGAAGCAATTGTTAAGGCTGCGGCCATAGTAAATCCCGTCGTCACTGGCACTGAAATAAACCTCATAAGCACTCCCAGATTAAGCAGTCCCATGATGGTTATAATACAACCGGATAGGAAGCACAGGAGTACCGCATACGCCGGATTGCCGTCTACATAGGGGCGCACCATTAGCGCCATAATGGCTGTGGGTCCTGTCGGATAAGAAGTCTTAAATTATAACTGCTCGTTTACGGGTTCTGAGGTGATCCAACTCACCCACTGTGATGTCTTTACATGTTCCTAGCAGTATATACACAAATCCCCCCATAAACGCTGAGTAAAGCCCATAGGCAGGCGGCAGGTTGGCTACAGCTCCGTAGGCTATAGCCTGCGGCACTGCGGTAAGGCCCACGGTGAGGCCCGCCACCAGATCCATGGGCAGGAAGTTCCACTGATATTTTGGAAGCCAATCGGTGATGGGCAGGTATCTGTGAACGGTACGCATGCTGCAGCAGTTGCGGGCCTTGGAGCCCACTGCTCCGCAGACATTCGGCAGGCGCTCCCGATAGAGATCGTCTGAAGGCGGAGGCACAAAGATAGGCAGTTTAGTGGTTTACCTCCGGTGGGGTCTGTGTGACTCTTGATATCTTCAGCAGTTAAGTGGGTTACTTGATTGGAAATTGGTTTTTATGTATACATTTTTATAATCGCTGCACATGATCTGAAGTACCATGATGGTTTTTACAGTCTTGTGACTTCTGGAAAAATACCCAAAGATGTCGACAAACTGATAGACATGTTCATCCAGGAGAGGCGGGTTTGTCTTTCCAAAAAAGGTTAAGTTAACAAGCTTAGAAATTTTGTGAGTTGCCATTAATATCTTAAATATCTATGAGTCGTTTGTAGTTCCTGAATCTGTGATTTTCGTATTAAGATACAAGCCAGACTGATGGACAAGTTCATCCAAAGAAAGCTATCATGTCTTTGACAATCCAAAAGTGACAAAAGTTGACATCTAAAATATGTTGCTTAAGTTTAATATTCTTAAATTCGATATATTGATTTTTTTTATAATTTTTCTTCCTCATAAAATATATCAAAAATCCATTAAGATCTGGTACTTAATTACGAACTTTTAGCAGATATCTCCGGGACTTTTAAATAGATTTCCACTTCGATGGGTTTCCCTTGAAATCGCACTGCTTTCACTTATGTATCCTCCTCAGTTAAAGCACTTACCCTCATTATCGCACATGTCGGCCAGATCTGAATAGCACTCTACAATTGGCTAATGCAAGGAGGAGGAGTTTCGACTTAAATTACAACACGTTGGATGATTAATTAGCGGCCACTTGTTAGATTCGCACTTGTAAAATCCAGATCCAGAAGTGCTTGCAGTGTGAAAGGTTCCTCAGAGTAAAAACGAACCGATCCACACCAGAGTGGGCAGACGAATGGTCAAGCGACCGACAGTCGACGCGGTTATTACTGCAAACCGACGAATATGCGAATGCGTAGGCAGCGGAGACAGTTATCTATTGGGCAGTTTGGGAAAGGTGCTCGGCTCGTCTGACAGAGATTAGAGATAGAGACGAAGAGCTGAGCTGCAGAGCGATAAGTGGGCCAGCCGTGATGAACTTCGATGTATATTCCTAGTTAGATCAAATATTCGTGTAATCTGTGAATCCAACAACTGTCTGTGAGCTACTTGAAATGCCTTTGGCGGGAATCTATCTGGTCAATCTAAGGCGTGAATCCAACCATTTTTGGGACCATTTACGCAGGTGTCGAACAAAGTGAAGGACTTGCTAGACAAAATAATAATCAAACAATTTTACTTAAACTTCCGAGAAGCGTTACTTATTTAGCTATATCATATAATGTTTTTCTTATGTCGTAAATTCCCATTTTTTAAAAAGGTCAACACAGTGAAAGATTCAGTGCAAATTCCGATTGCCGTCTTAAAGGCCGGAGAGACGCGCGCCGTCAATCCCGACGTGGAGTTCTACGAGTCGAAGGTGACATTTAAGCTGATCAAGGGCAGTGGACCTGTCTACATTCATGGCCACAACATCAAGGACGACGTAGAGGTGGTCGACATGGAGGAGGAGGATGAGGAGGACGATATCGGTGAAGATGAGGAGGACGAACACCCAAAGAAGCGAGCCAAGATAGAGAATGCTGCTGACGGTAAAAATGCTAAAAATAACAAAAAGAAGTAATCCCTTACAGCCAATCATCCATCGATGTTTAAGATGAGATGTGTAGATTTTAAAGCAAAAACAGTTTTAGGACCTATATTACACTACGAGATGCATACTGAGAATACAATCTAGTTCCTTTTGAACAGCTCCTTTTACATTTACATTAAATTCAAAGACAACGTTGTGTGCTCGGCTCGTGTTATCCTAAGCGAAAAGTCTGCCTTTCAACCAGAAGTTGTGCTTCCAGTTGGGAGCAGATTAAACTCTGACTGCGACACACTATTCGAACACACAGATTTGTATATATACATATATTAAAGAAATCTAAAACTAAGCCGCACTTCCTGTACGCGCCCCCTTCATATTTACATTATGAAAATAAACTGTCGTCGAAATACAACTTAAATTATTAGTCAAATTTGTTTGCTGATAATGAAGTACGTCATTTTAGTTACATTAACCGCAGCTTTTTTAATTATATAAAATTCCTTCTCAATGATTATCATTTCATTTCTGGGTACAACTAAAAGATTCATTTAATTTCGTTTCAAGTTTTATTTCTCTCATTAATTATTTACGCATCAATTTAAATTTGAAATTTCGTAAATCTAAGGGCTACATCGTGATTGCAGATCTAAACAATTTCGGGAATGCCTTCAAAGAATGCTACAAAGGGGTGCTACACTGAAATTGTTTTCTGTAGGAGGCGGTGTTTAATGTGGAGACGGCATCACCTTGATGCGCTCGAAACAGTCCTTTTCCAAGCCTTCGCGATGCTTGGGATCGGCGATTTGGATGAGTTCGTACATTCTTTGACGCACATTCTTGCCGAACAGCGAGGCAATGCCGTGTTCCGTGACAACATAGTGGACGTGAGCTCGCGAAGTAACGACGCCAGCGCCTGTTAGGGATAAAGAATGTTTAGAATGCAAATTCGTTTGGAACTGAAATTAAAAGCTATACATACCAGGTTTTAGCGTGGGGACGATTTTACTCTCGCCCTTATTGGTGGTCGAGGGCATGGCAATGATAGGAACACCCAGTCCATCGAGACCTTCCGCGGCGCCGCGAATAAAATCCACCTGGCCTCCGAAGCCAGAGTAGAAGCGGGTGCCAATCGAGTCGGAGCAAACCTGTCCAGTCAGATCTACTTCAATGCAACTGTTAATGGCCGTCATTCGTGGCTGTTGTTTTACGATGCTGGTGTTGTTTACATAGTCGATGGCGTACATCTCTGGCAGGTGAAAAGAAGGTTATAGAAATATTGTAATCACACTCAAATCAATTCAACATATAAATAAATATTCCCAGAAGATTTAAAAGTACAGCTGGAAAGCTGAATAATTTTATCCAGAAAATATTCAACTGCAACTGCATCGAACTGCTTACCGATGAAGGGATTATCGTTGACAAAGTCATACAGAGCCTGGTCACCGATCAGGAAGGATCCGACAATTCGACCCTGGTGCATCTTCTTCTTGCTGTTGGTGACACAGCCCTTCCTCACGAGCTCGACTACTCCGTTGGCAAACATCTCGGAATGGATACCCAGATCCTTGTGGTTGTGCAGAGCGGCGAGAACGGCATCAGGAATGCTGCCGATACCCATCTGCAGGGTGGCACCATCCTTCACGAGGTTCTCAGCTATCAGTTTACCGATCTTCTTCTCCACAGCAGAGATCTCGCCGGTGCCGTGCTGCGGCAGATCTTCGTTTACCTCGACGGCGAAGTCGAAATGCGATTTGTGAATAATGGCATCGCCAAAAGTGCGCGGCATCTTGGGGTTAATTTGAGCTGCAGGCGTGGGATCAGTAAGTCTATGAACCACTAATTTTGTGCCAAGGATCGATTACTTACCAACAATAAGTTTCGAGTTGAGAAGAGCAGCTCGAACACAATCAACACTGGTCCCTAGCGAGCAGAAGCCGTGGTTGTCTGGCGGCGACACGTGGATAAAGGAGACGTCGGGCTTCACAATTTTCTTGTAGAACAGCAATGGGATCTCATGTAGAAATATGGGCACGTTGTCGCCACGTCCCTCGGCTACGGCCTTTCGCACGTTGGCACCCATGAAGAACGAGTTTGAGCGGAAGATGTCCTTGTACTCTGGCTTGGCGTACTCTCCTGGACCCTCCGTGTGCATGTGGCACACTGTCACATTCTCAAGCTTGTTGTCCTTCCCGTGCTTGGCCATCGCATTCAGCAGAGCCACTGGCGTGGCAGCAGCGCCCTGTGCAAACACAGTGTCCCCTGTATTAGAGGGAAGGAAACCACAACTTATCAGTTAATTTGCACCGCACAATGCTAATATACAAATCTCAAATGTTTTAGACTACATTTATGGAACGTTAATCAGCTAAACATGTTCAGAGTCCGGCTTGGCCATATCGATCTTGGTAATCTGCTTGCTTTAAAACGCTTTAACTATTTCACAGTCTGGGGTACTTCTTTAGCTGTCTTGGAACGTTAATCACCAAAACTTATTGTGATCTGTCTAGGGTCAAGAAATTTCAATTTAAAATACAGCTGTAAATTAATCTATTATAACTATAGTTTAGTAATTTATTTTTTTAATAGTTATTCTATTCTATTCTATTCTATCATGCCTCCCTCAACAAATAACGAACAAGTCTAGAGATCTTTTTACATTCAGAAATGTAGTTAGTTAGTGTGAGTTTCTCCCTCTCTAAGCCTTACTATATTGTGGGTATATTTGCTCTTTGGATGATCGAAACTTAATCTGAGATATACTCTTAAGAGCTCAAAAGTGAATGCTTATTGATAGCGGAAAAGCGGACAGTGCGAAAGCTCGCAGTATTCAAACTTGTGATAATGAGAATGTTTGTAAATAGTGATAATTGTTTCCCATGTTAGTTTTACTTTGTCAACATTTCTGATGGACTATATGTTATTGTAAATTATAGCTCCATTAAAGTTTCTTTTATGTTCGTTAAAATATAAAATATATATATAATTTTCAATTTATCATTATCTCGACTCAACTTAAGCTTTCGTGTGTGCAAAATATTTTTAGAGATTTATTTTGTAGTGTGGTGCACATATCGCGGACTCTTGATGCATACCGCCTTGCATTTCTATTTTCAGAGCGCCTTCAAAAGGCCGGTATGCCGAAACCTACTCTGCTGCGCAAGAAAAATCTAACGAGCCCCTCAATAAAGTAAGAAATCATACGATAGGTGAGATTCTTATCGGCTGACGTCTGAGCCACGTCAACAACAAAACGTCTCGCTTGAGTTTTTTTTTTCGAATGGCTACAAAAAATGTATGTTCGCTCAGTGAGTGTGTCTACTGTACCTCCTATTATCTGCAAGAAACGTGCCATGCGAAAAACTTTTCCAAACAAACTACGCCGCAGATCTGACATGACTTGTGTCGCGATTTTGGCTAAAATTAGAGGGCCCGAGTGCTGGTGACGTTTGTACATATGTACATATGTCGTTGCGATATGCCCCTACCCCCACGATTGCCCGCCCCCTCGGCCACCGCGCCTCATATTTATCAATTTGCATGGACTTGCTGATGAGAGGCCATAGAGGTGCTAAGAAATTATGATGTTCCTCTGTGCGTAGTGGGCGTGTCCAAATTTATTCCAATTGAAGGAGAATGGTTTTGCTTATGATTTCACTAAAGAATTTATCTTTTTTTTAGCGACCCAGCACAGGCACCGACTGATGTCTCGTTGCATAACAGTGCCTTCATCTAATAGCATAAAGACCCTTATCAGCACGACAGCTAAAGGCCGGTTGCCTGGACAAACTTGTTTACGAATTACATACCTACATACAAACACATGTAGAGTTGTTCTTGCCTCTAAGCTGAGCTTTGCATCAGCCGGCGTTGTTGTTATTGCTTGCCTGTTTTGCTTGAGTACAAAGTACAACTTTCGCCTGGAAACACATCTACAGCGCTGATGTACATACTTTATACATACATGCAGCCACAGCTGTTTTGAAAATATTAAATTAATATAATTTACACATAAACCGCTTGAGTGTGCGGACTTCATCAATACACAAATAACTGATGTGCATGGGCGTAGATATTTATTGTACACTGCATGTAGGTGGAGTCTTGGGTTTATTCTTAGGTAACCAAAAGGCTATCTGAATTCTGCAAATCGAACATAAAAATACACAGGTCATCAAGGGTCATTTATTTATATATATATAAAATATTTTCCTTAATATTCGTGTCTAGCCGAAATTCACGGTTCCACTCTCACTTATCTGCCCCACCCCACCACCGTCGATAAAAAATGCTTTTTAAACCACAAACTTTTCAACGTTGTCAATATTGGGTGCTGTGTTTTTTGAGCACCCTGTAATTGCCCTTTCCTGTCTGCTGGCAAGTAGTTTGAAATATAAGCGGCGAATTACACAAACACACATACATATGTACTGGCTTGCCTACACATACATACATATACATATGTATATTTGCATGCCCGGTCTGTGGCCCCACAGCCCCGTGCTCTATTTTTTCATTCTGGTTTCCTAAGCAGGCCCACTAGAATGTTGCATAACCAAAGAAATTGGCATTGCGCGAAGCGAGCACAATAGATCCATCAATGAACTCTCGCTTCTGACCCCTAAGACCCTTTTAGAGATAAGGTCACTCACCAGATTTGATGCAGCAAACAGCCTCTTCCGGCTTCACAATCGGCGGCTCGCGGGCAATGGGATGCGACAGCTCGTTCACGTAGGTGAAGTAGTTGTTGTGGGCGGACGCAGTGGTCGCCGCCGCCTTTGCATTGCTCAGGAGCTTGTTGAGCTGACCCACATGGCGCGCCAGTTGCTTACTCATGATGGTTTTAGGCTATTAGGCTAGGCACACACGCATACACGATGAACAGGATTGCAAACAATTAAATACGCGGGTGGGTGTTTTTATTTTTTTTTTTTTATTGGATGAGGTCCGTCCGCTTCAGCTCCGCATTGGCAAGTGACTGCCGGGGCCCCAGTCAATTGGCGAGAGAAAAGCTTTCCGCAAAAGCTTCTCTGTGGCTGTTGCTTGGTCCCTTTAATTTTGATATAATTGGTCTCAACCTCTTGGTGGTGTGGAATGAGACTGTAGTCTGGTATCATTGAGACTCGGTCTCTGTTTTTTTGTTAATAACAAATTTGTTGGTAATTTTGAAAAGCGCTTCAGCAGCTGTCAATCTGGGCAGCGTAGTGTTGCCAGATGAAAATTTGGCCTTCCCTCTAAAAAATCCCCCTAATTTAAAAAAATGTGGGTATTTGTTTAAGTGTTACAGCGGTTGCGCGGTTTTTTTGAAGACTGGAAATAACTAAAAAAATATGTTCTTCCAAATTTAGTCTAAGGTTTCTGAAATTACCCATAAAATAAATTAAGTAGAGCATTTACTTGGCGTTTATTCACTAAGATTATTCGTTTTGATTAATCAAAAGTTCCTATTACATAAAAGCGCTTTGGACTAACGATTAAAAAATAACAAATTACTTTACTTCTGCGTTTATATATTAAAAAGACCTTACGCAATTATACAACGCAATTCAACTATTTACAGGCTTAAAACATATAACCATAAGATGTATCAAAAGGATGATCCGATCTATTTATTTGATTACGTATGTGCATAATACATTGCTATGACTAGTTTATGCGATTGGCTGCCTTCCTTAAACTCGAACTACATCATGACCATTTACTAAACGGTTTCGGCACAATCTGGGGATACGATATATTCGTTATATATGTATAGCTAGTAACCGTAAGGGTTCTTCTGTTATAAGGATTGCTTTTCCGTCGCTCGGAACTCGAACTCTTCCGATTTTGAAGTCTGGACGGAGCCTAAACAATATAAAATGATTATTCACGAACTGAAGAACAGATTACAACAATGCGTTTTTAAATACTGGCATAAGGCCGTGACTAGAGTAGTATTTTACTTAAATGTAGTTTTAGGAGTTGTGCTGCGCCCAAGGCGAGGATCTTTGGGCTTCTTGCTGGCTTTGATTAATTTCGGTTAGTTAGCTGATACAGAGTATTTTCTGAATGTTCGATCGTTTACAGTGTTTAGGCTACTACTTCGTATTATTACTTAAATAATATTTAGAGCTAGATTTCTTGGCTATTGACTGGTTCGATTTAGATTCCGATTTCGGTTCCTTTACCTATTTGATAGGGTCATGTTCAGGCACAGCTCGTGATCCCGGAGGTCACCCCACCCGCCGTTACCCTTGCGCAGCTTGGACTTCTTCATCAGACTAGGCACCGTCAGAGTGAGGGAACGTGGAAAGAGCTGATGCGAGTTCCGGGCGATGCGCAGGACATGCTGTACCTTCGAAATTACCTGGTTGGACTCGCAATTTTTGTTTTTATGATGAACCCCACTGGAAAATGTCATTGAATTAGTTAAAGTTAAAATAGAACTGCCGCCAGCTTACCATTCTCCGATGTGAAAGACTCTGGGCCCCTTGACGATCATCGCGTGTAGCTTGCGCTGAAGACACTGCTGGGAAACATGCTGCAAGGACCAGTCCCAATTGTAATCGTCGTAGGTGCAGAAGTGGCGAGCACACTTCCGAATATTCGTCCAGGTGGTGCGGTTGAAGGCGAAGCCCATGTTGTGCTTGCTACTGACCCAAGGCATTACCTCCACCTGCAGAGGAAGAATATCAGTTAATAACGTAGAATGGAAGAGGTTTTAGTAGCAAGAACTTAAGCTGAATATTTCAAAGGAAAGGAGGACAGGATGTGGCATGCAAATTTCATTCAATTGGATTGGCCAGATTATGTTTAATTTACATTTATATTGGACACTCCATAGCGCACTGCCTTCGTCTCCGACTAACAGCTAGTTGGACTTAATGTGTCGAATAACAGGGTTCAGTACGCGCCATACCAAATACCTGTCGATAGTCACTGATGATACTCTGCCTGTCGATCTTCTGGGAGCGTACGCGGGCGTGCAACTGGCAAATCAGGTCAGAAAATAGGGTGGGGCGGAGAGGCATGCCATATTACAGACACATATAGACAAGTACAATTAAACACAACAGTACAAAAATTTACAACAACAACAAAAGGCAGTGATAGGAAAATATGTTGAATAGCTTTAAGCACCTGAGGTGAACGATAGTTTTCCGATCACTGCCATCCAAAAGGACTATAGAATATAGTTGAACGTGCAGAATTGCCAAAGCGTAAATGGATGGGACTATGCAACAAACAATGGGGACGAGGAATACATCTACGGCAAACAACAAGAGTGATGGGACAGGCAGGCAAGTGCTCGGCTAGGAATGATCTGGAGCTGGAAAGCTTGGGCAGGAGCGGTTAACGGGAATTAACGCCCTGTGCTAGCGGTGCGGTCTTGCTACCTTCTGATAGACGGAATACAATGACGGCAGGACATGAAAATTCCATGTTTGTGCACCATTTTTGTTGCTGCTATGGCTACTTTGCTCATTGTTGGTGTCGGATGTGGCGGCTGTGGCGGTGACAGTGTTGATGAGGTTGCCCCGTTTGATACTGGTATTATCTCTCTTTAAGTCACTGGCTCTCTGGTTGTCAGCGGTGTCGCCCACATAGACTTTGGCGGATCTGAGGGATGACGTTGAGGATGATTGCGCAGCAGATGATGAGGAAGAATAGGAGGACGACACGGCTAATTGCACAGAGTTTCTATTATTGTTATTCCTATTGTATCCTAATAGACTGCTTGTCGAGATCAGCGAGGAAGCATAGGATTTCTTGTTAGTCTGCGTGCCAGAATTCGGAATAGAATAGATACATTTATGATAAATTACAGTAGTACAATGATAAACGCATGTGTTTTATGGTTGTCCATAACAGGATGTAGAACAACGTACATCCCAAAATGGATGGATAGGTGATTGTGTACGGAAGAATTATGGCTGAATGTGTGTTCTTAGCAACAGAAGCTTGGAGGATATACATAAGATTGGTTAGCACTCTCTCTTTCGCAGCCAATGGTTTCTAGCATTTTATGGGTGACCATTCTGTGCTAGATCTTACCTTGCTGTGGTAGGTGTAATAATTGAAGGTCTTTAGATAAGTGCCCAGGGACAGTACGTTGCATTGCGGACACAAGTCTTTGGTTCGTTGCTGCATCATAGCCAGCAGGTATAAGAAGTCTTCGGCTACGTAATGATCCTCCTCTAGGAATAGGACCAAGCCTGCAGAATATAGTAGCTGATAGTTATCTGGTCCATAAACAATTAGAATATCTGCATACCTGTGTGAAAGCGGGTAACCTCCAGCTCATTGAACACTCGATTTGCCTTCCAGATCCAATGGTGCTTCGTCTGCGTGAACTTGGCCTCCCGATAGTGGCCATAGAGATCGGGGTACATAGCATTGTTGCAATTGCTGATAAGAGCTCTATCAAAAAATAAAAGCTTTATTTTTTATCATTATCTGTGGTTAGGCAACTCACTGCTCCTTTTTGATGTTGCGCGGACAATCGTTGGGATCCACTCCAGGATACTCATTCGGATGCGTTTGAATGGAGTACGGGTAGAAGATCTGCAGGACCTTGCAGAAGTCTATCTGCTGCACTAGATCATTGATATCGTCGTCATAGTAGTCGTGGGAGAACACCAGTAGCACCTTAGAGATGTCCCGCGCCTGCGCCAGGCTTACGATCAGATGGCGCAGGTATGTAATCCTCGTGTGAACCTGTGGCATGAAGCTGTCAATGTGGCGATCATCGTCAGGGCGGAGTTGCTCACCTGGACCACAATTATCACAGAATCGTTTTGCAGGGGCCCAAATGTGTCCTCGTTGAGCACAAGCTGCATATCGTTGTACCTCGCGATCTGGCGCTTAATCTCCGTAATATTCGGAGGATGGTAAACGTCGAAGCTCAGTGTGGTGGCACTTACGCCTCCTGGGCTGCTCGCATTAAGGAGCAGGGCTGTCAAGAAGAAAATACATGAAGTAAAAAGAATTTATTATAATAGAAAGAAAAAATATTTATTCAGATAACGCAGTAATTAGGGGAACTTTAGTGTCCTTTCAATTACTCAATTATTGCAGTTGATATCATTATTTACATAACCTACCCGCTCCGGCGAGAATTCCAGCTCCCGAGTTGGTGTGATTGCGGGAGTGCGGTGTGAGATACTTGTGGAGAGTGGCGGGCACCATGGCCAAAATGGCGTCGTCCGAGTCGTTGGTGACCGCATCCCCCAGCACATTGTCCCGCGAGTCCACTGCAAAAAGAAAGCGAAGGATGTGAACGCTCTCTTTGAAGCTGGAGTCTAGATCAGACCACTTACAGTAGTTAAAGTTGTGGTATTGCAGCAGGCCGAAGATGCAGAGGGCCAGCAGGAACAGGCTGCGCATGTAGAAATTGTTGCGCTTGCGCCCCATTGCTCCGGTATTAGGCAGTGGGATCAGAATGCGTCCTGTTTAAAATCAAACTGATTTAGCATGACACGCTGTGTTATTGATTCCCTTGCTTCCATGTATTTACCCCTCATTTTCGACATGTCTGCGTTGCGGTCTCGGTCTCGTTTCGCTCTGGCTGGAATACCAGCTTGTGTTTACTGATAGAGCGTCTTCATTTCGGCACCTGGAGTTATTCAATTACTCTTAATATATTACATGTGGAACCCCCACTTCAGGAATTAGATTATTTTGGATACATATGTCAAAAGGAGACAAGATAATGAATCGGATTTTATTTATGTAAAAATCAGAACTCGCAGCTGTTGTATATGTGCATGCTGAGTGCGTTCTAATGAGCTTTGTTGTACCCTCTGCTACCCGGTGCTCATCCGGACAATGAGATACAGAATGGGAATTCTAATCAGAAAAGTAACGAGTACGCAAATCCAATTGTATGGCGGTCGACCTCCGGCGAGCCGCGATCCCGGAGCCATACTTGGCACTTGACTTTAATTAGCAATTGAAGCCCACTGCAGGTCGAGAACAGGGGCTGAAGCGGGACCCGTAGTCACAGCATGGAGCGCGGCATGTAGTCGAAAAGCCTGTAAAGGAGGCGACTCGCTCTCCTATGCCTGCTGTCCACTTGCCGAGGCCTCGCCAATTGGAATAAAAATAGATTCGGCGGGCGGCGTCTCAACAAAATATTTCACAAGCGAAACTGCTTTGCTTCTGAGGAATCGTAAATCGAAAAAAACACTAGATAATACCGGCACAAAGAATATTGTAAGCATATTCTCAAGTGTGAGTTGCTGGGCATTGCTGAAACTGTATAATTTATCCTAAAAATCTCGTGGGGCCTCGACTAATTGCCGAAACAAACATTCATCATATCCTATATCAAGGTATTTATACTTCTCTTCCAGACCCTATTTAAAGTTCCATAAAGAACATTTTTATAATATCGTTTGTATTTAACTATCAATATATAAGAATAATTTTTCACATGCAGCTGTTCAACTACAGAATCTTTTTGAATAAAGCCCCAACCGTGAAAAATAGAGAAAAATATTAAATGTATATCACCTGGTAGTTCAAGGTATCAAATAACGCCTATAAATAAGGCGTAGATAAATAAAAGCCCCAGAGAGTAATATTTTTCAGTATCAGCTTTTTCCTTCACACTTTCCCTTGAAACTTGGCGTTCAGCTGTCGCCAGTCTGAAGCAGTTTTTGATCTGAAATCCAAGTCACATGCGTATTATTTTAAACACCGACAAATAAATAATTATTTAGCTGATAAGGCAATGCTGCGAAAGCTTTAAATAATATTTGCATAAAAATTGTATCCCATCTAAATGTATTGTGATTGATGGCAAGAAGTCTTGCTACCCTCGATACCCCAAATTACGCCCCCGTGCCAGGCAACGAATTATAGTGCTTCCTAGAAGCCTGACCACGCATTGTATGAATAAAATCAATGGAACTAGGTTAATAACTCTGCCCCTATAACTATAATAAATTGTAATTGGGGCAGAACTTGACTTTGAATTTGAATGGGTGAAAGGGAAACCATTACACTGACAAGTAAGTTTACATTTATAAAAACTAATAGGTTCAGGGTATATTTTTAAATTTTAAATTAAAATCTACGAAAATGGTGCCAAGTAGATCGGAAACGTTGATTTGTGAAAACTAATCAAGAAATAACCTTTTCTCTGTGAGTGCGGGAACCACCACTGCGTCCAAGTGTAAAGTGTGGGGCGGCAAGGCGAACGGGGCATGAGGCCGAACAGGTATTTTTGGTTTAGTTGTTACGAAATAAATGGCAGAAACTGTCATGCTAAAGCAAAAGCAAAACAAAAATGAAAGCCGAGCAAATGCGCCGTTTACTTTGCACTGTTGTTGCTGCTTTTTACGACCTTTGTTGTTGTTTTTTTTTTTTGCTAGCATGTTAATTGGGTAAGCACCTGGACTCACCTCTGGTCAATTTTCCGGCCAAGTCGGCTGAGCGCCGAGCTCCTTCTGCGGACTTCAACACCACCATCGTTGATTGCCGCCTGGATAGCCTGTTTTGGTTGCCAGTTACTACGATCGATTTTTCTGTCGCCCCCAGAAGTCCATATGCAGCGTAACGAGTTGGTTAGCTCTCGAGAAGTCGCCACAGCTCCTCCACATTTTGGGGCATTTCGAAAGGGTTACATATGTCTCACTCCGAATGGATCGAGGAAACTTAAGCTTAAGTAACTGTAACTTTCGTCTTTCTGCTGGCAGACGACGAATCAATGCACTTTCGGTACACACACATACGACCATCTGCTACGGCGGCAGCACCTTTTCTCATCACATCACTTTGCCACACATCTTTCAAACATTAAACATTCAACTCGAGTTTCCTTGCCCGGCTTTGCGTATTGTGTTTGTGCTTTATGTTAATTTGTATATTCAGTTTTCGCTTTCCTTTGGCCAACAACAAAAACAAAAAGAATTTCAGGTTCCGAACGAGTATCTGTATCTGTGCGCGCCGAGAAACATAAACAGCTGGGTCTCGTGAGCGATAGTTCAGATACATCGATATGTTGTCTGTGAGTTGCACTATCGATGTATAGGCATCAATAACAATAGTGAAACCGTATTTTAAAAATATGGAAAACTCCAAACATGTTTTCTTAAAATTGTGGCCAGCTAAATTACTGATTTACTGAACACCTTTGACGCGGGACAAATTTTTAGCTCCCTCCTTATAACATCATCACAATACATCATTATAATATCATTATATCATGGGCCAATCATTTTTGCCTACTCTGCAATCAATAGTATCGGATAGTTCCACTCGAGTGTGTTGTGACCCATCTCTAATTTTAGCGCTTTTTGTTAATAAACAATTTGATTTGAGATGATTGCGAGACAGCTTCATGCCACGGTTTTCGGAAAGTGCGGTTTCGAAGACCACACCTTGGTAGAGATCTCCGGTTCCCGAAAAAGTGGGAAAAGCTTGGTCCTCCAACAATTGATTGCGCATTGTCTGGTGCCCTACAAATTTGGTGGGCGTTTTTGGAGTGTTTATTTAATCAGCCTCAGCCACAAGATCACCCGGGAATCCCTGGCCAAGGTCGTGCGAGCAGAGCTACGGGCATATAACGGAGAGGATGATCCGCCAACCGAGGAGCAGCTGGCCGAGATCGCAAAAGAGTGCGTCGCCCGGGTCAGCTTCATGAGGTGCTTCACCACCGCGGATGTGAAGTATACGCTGTCCCATATCCCATATGAGACCTTGAGAGATCGCAGCGTGGAACTGGTCGCCATGGACACGCTCAGCGAGTTCTACTGGCTGGAAGCTGCGGACAGGAAGCAGAACTTGACCAAGTACAGGTACTACCGGGAATGCCAGATGTATCTGAACCGGATCTGCAAGGAGGCGCTCGTATGTGGGATGTACACCGTGGATTCCAGCTTTGTGGAGACCAGATATAATGAGAAGATCGTGGGAGCTAAAATAGATTACAATGTTAAGATGATCAAACGTCGTGGGCGCGTAGCTTTGAATGGAATGCCAGTGTCATTTAGTAATGGAGTAATAGAAATAAAATAACCTAGTAAAATAAAGTAACCATTAAAACAACTTCGAAACATAAGCCTAAAACTGGGAGTTAAAGATTTATTGGCGAGCAAACGTCGTAAACAAATAATAAATTCGTCCGAAAAATAGCCGATTTTCCTCCTCATGACAACTGGTTACACTTAAACCGATCACAAATGGGTCGAGAACCTTGGCGTTGCCAGACAGTGCAAGAATATTTGCGCTTTTACTTAATTTTCCGCGCTGGAGCAGCAAAATATATAGCGAATTTTTCTATTATAGTCAAGCGGGAAATCCCTCAAGAAAGTCTTGTAAAGGGCTGATAATCCTTCATAAAGCGGCATTGCCAGACTGAGAAAGAGAGGTGGGAAACTTTGATACAAAGGCTAACTCCAGAGAAAAGAAGGGTATACAAGATTCTACTCATGTTTTTAATTAATATGATTTTTTAATTTAATATGCTGCAAGCTAAATTATTTATTTCAGCTAGTTTACTTATATTATTTATTTTGGGAGCAGCCCTGATAGGCGGACAACCGGTTCCGCAGCTGCCATCCCTGAGACCGATAATCGAACTAGTTCGATTTCGAACCACGCAACCCTAGCATGTAATCGTTCGTCTCGCCGTCTAACATTTGTGTCGAACTACATTTTGTTTTGCTATTAAATAAATATATTATTTACCACAAACTAGATAGTGCCGAATAGCACGAAAAGTGTCCGCGTTCGAGACAATCGCAGCACAACGAATCCGCAACATTACGTCCATGAAAATCAAACGGCAGCAGCAGCAGCAGGTCACAGCATAAGCAACAGCAACAAAATACACAAAATAAGAAGCAGACGGAAAAGTGTTTAAATGCCCAAAGAGCAATAGAAGAGCGATTATTTCCCAGTTTTCCAGTGCGTTGGAGCGAACACAGCGAAAATGCTTTAGACGACTGTGTTTTCTTCGATTTACTCTCTGGCCAAGGGACCAGAGTTGCCAGAGAACGAGACAACTCCTGCCATGTCCACAGCTAAGCCACAGATAGCTATATAGATCGCACCCCGTCTCGTCCGAATTGCCGGACTGGAGGGTAGAGGTGCTCTTTTAAGGATCCTGATCCCCGTCGAAACCAAGTGCTGGTGCTATCCCCATTGGCCTTCGTTAGCGTTTAGTCCGGTCGCCGTGCCGTGCCTGCGCCTTGTTACCACATTTTGTTGTTTACGTTTGTTTGTTTGTTGAACTCTCGTCCTTCCACGCGTGCAATCGCAATTTATTGTTAGTTACGATTATCCCTCGTTGAGCATACAAATCAAAATGAAAGCATCCTCCTCGTCACGTTCGTTATCGGAATCGAAGCGTCCAGCCGTAAAAGCTACAATCATATTACTCCCGTCCAAACCCACCTCGTCACCGCCATTTATTATTAGCGCTCGCGTCGCCAGGATTTTGCCAGGACCAGTTTTTCATTCGAATTGAGTGAAGCCAAGGAAACACGAATCTAAGGGTATGTAAATAGATTGACTGCGTTTACAAATTAATTGCCATCTTCTTTATGTCATTATTTAGTCTGCTGGGTGGGATCATTCGATAGAATTTACCTTAATGATGGAGGATGGGATTTGCATGCCACCTTGAGTTTGCACACCTTAGCAGCTCCTATAACAAAAACCACTCAACGGACGATATTGTCGTCTCATTCCGTCTGTTCCGACTTTTCACTATTTACAACTCAATGTTTTAACAGATATAGCAGTTATACTTGTCCATTTATCTTGGCTAGATGCTCGGGAAACAATACATAGCTAATTTAGGATTTGGAGAATTTTGCGGGCATATGAACCTTTTTAATCGACGGTTTCCATACCAACTATGACTTCGTTAGACTATGAATATTTGTATACCCTTGCGGGGTTTCTATATCAGATATTGGATCTACTCTTCAGCTTTTGATTAAATTCAATATGTATAGCTAAAGTTGAAACAATACGATAACTTTTTTATCCTTGCATTATAAAATTGTATTATAAAATTAGTCAGAAGTTTGAAACGCAATGAGGGAGGTATATATACATATGTATGTATTCTTGATCGTTAACGAATCGATCTAGCCATATCCATCTGAAGGGTTCTACCCAAACTAGTCTTTCAGTTTTAGATAGATTTAAATAGTCTTTTTTATATTGCAGGTATTATAAAAGTAGAAACGAAAACCTATATCGTATATCTGTCATCAAAAATTAGATGCTTAATTTTTAATTAAATCGACATGACGCCTTAAGAATGCATTAATTTATATGTAAACTAGTGGCCAAGACAATAAGTACAATGGTATCGTGCTACTTTGTTTAGGTTTTGCTCGATTGTTTTTGAATGTATTCCTGGCATTTGTTTAAATTTTGAAAAGTTACAGTATGGTAAAACTTTTAAATACTACATTAAAGCGGGCTGCCTCTTTTTAATACCCGGTACCCATAGGGTACAATGGTATTATAAGTTAGTGCCAACCGAGAGTGTATGTAACAGGCAGAAGGAGGCATCTTCGACCCCATCAAATTTATACATATATTCTAGACCAGCATCACCAGCCGAGTCGATTTAGCCATGCGCGTAAGTCCGTCTGTCCGTGTTGGTAAACAGATCTCAGAGACTATTAAAGCTAGATCCACCAAATTTGGTGACAGCATTGGAATCTGTTGCACGCAGATCAAATTTGTTTTAAAATTTGGCGCCCACTTCCGCCCCCAAAAATCATAAAAAACGTTATATTCGCTATGCTCGTTTTTTTTGGGAAAAAGTTAATAGATAAAGTAATTTAATAGGCTTGAGCGGTCGTTTTCTGAAAATTTGAGTATAATCGCATGATAAACATGGGAGATATGAGCAATAAAGCTCGAATTTCAAGACATTCCCCTAAGGCAAGATGCGTAGCCTGTAGCCGTGGGTTACACGTGAAGCGGCCATTTTTATACCAACTATGCTTCGACAACTGTTAAAAACTGAAATAAAATGTATTAACTGAATAAAAAGGAGAAAAACTGAAAAAGCCAGAACTCAGGCCTTTCTTGCATAAAAAAGGTTTTCCCAGTGCTTAGACCGCTAGGCTATGCATGGGAGCTAATTCGAGCGGCGATTTATTTTAAGAAGTATCAAAGTAGTATTATTTCAAATTGCCTTTTAATGTAAAGCACAATCGTTTAGGTGTCGGGTATCTCACAGTCGAGCACACTCGACTTTCTTACTTGTTTAATGCTATGCTTAATTTTGTGTTAAATCGTCGTTTCTGTCGCTAACTGTTTTCTTAATAGTAGTAATTGTATGGTTGTTTCGAGAATAATAACTCTTAATTTGAAATACTTTGCCTTTTAGGCATACTAAAAATAAGTTTGCGACCAGTCTTCACTGGAGTCGTTTACCTCCTTGTTTGTAAGTCGGCCATTGGCCAGTCCTGGAATGGGTTTTGTTGAGAGACATAGCATTAATTAAATGCGGTAAACCCCCCTAAATTTATTTAAATGTTTCGCCATACTGTAACTTTTCAAAATATAAAGCCGGCATATTTGGAAAGTTACGGCTTCTAATATATATATATATTCGCTAAAATTGATCGTACAAACACAGGTTCGACAAAATAGTGTGGATGTTTTTACTAATTATACCGAAACTGATAGGAAAAATATATTTTTATAAGGAACTATAATACCTACAAGCCAGGGGATAATTTGTGTACTACTCTACGTAAACAACCGTTTTGTTCTAAAGCGTTTTCCTATTCCCTTTCTAGGTACAGCTTGTACTATATCAACAATAATATAAAATACATTAATAGGAAGTAAATGGAATAAGTGGAACGAAGAGTTGACTTGAGTTGACATTTCTACTAATCGGACAGCAAAAGATTTAACCATCTTGAAGGACGAAAATTTGATTTCATGTGTTCTCAAGCAAATTCAATCGGCTGGTGTTTTCAGACCGTTAATATTCGTAAGTTATCTTCAAATGCATTCTTTATATTTATTTAAGCGTAAATTGTATGCAGTCGTGCGAGAAATATGTATCTTTGTCTCCCCCAAAGGTTTATTTCAAGGGGGTATCGAATAAGCCATGTAGCTACAACCATACGACGTATATTGTATAATATATGGGGTGAGCGAGGCAAAAGAGATGATTGATTGCCACTGGTGATAATTTACAAAAATTTAAAGACTATTGAATATTTTACCAAGGATATCAATGAGTTTTAATTATCATAAATTTGATAAATATCACATTAATATAAGTAAAATCAAGTTTGTAGTTAATTATGAGTTAGTGTGTGTGGCCGCTCCTTTGCCTGATTTGATTGACAGAGTTATTGTTTAAGACACTAAGAGATAAATAAGACAAATCTGGGTCTAAACACGAAACATCTCCGACTCATATGATACCAAGGTAACAATTAGAATGAGCTGACATCATTTCCATCGTAATATTTTTCAGAAACTACTGGAACTTATTTGGAATATCATTATCTTCCCTGATTTTCATGTTTACTTATGCAAATTACATACATATGTGAGTATATACGTAATGACATTAAAATATGTGTAATAAACTTTATTGGGCTGACCAAACTCAAAAGAAAGTAGACCTCTAAGAACGGGCATATTTATGATTAACTGTTAAACAGAGTTTGAGTATACGATTTCTTAAATTGTGGTCTCAAGCGCCCTGAAACTTTAACACGTTAAACACGTTTATCTCGAAACCACTTTTTTCAGCTGGCCGTACACATAAATCGAACAACAACTGATCGATCTAAAATTTCGTCAGTAAATCCGAAATACCTATGACTCTATTCAGGTTTTTTTTTAATATTTAGCTTACTGTTTTTTTAAACAATTTTTTTGCGTAGAAGAAGAAAAACACAATTTGTTCTTCATGTCTACATTTTAATACCTAATTCAAAAATGTTCTATGTACTCTTTCATTGGCAAAAAAAAAAAAATTCAGAAAATTGTCCTTTTTCCAATATTATTTGTACATTCTATAAATTTTAATTTTTTCAATAACATTTTACCTATTAATTCGTGTTTGATTACAAGCAGTGATTACAAATAATCTAGTTAGACATTAATATTAGAGGAACGGAATGACCTTAAAAGTGCTCTATTAGCTTTAATGCTCTTTGGCTATATACCTCTAGGACACAAGGGAATATAATATTCTTACAAATGTTTCTATACGACTTAATAAAAAAACGAGAAAGAAAGCTAACTTCGGTAAACCGAAGTTTATATACCCTTGCAGTCAGCAATTGGATCATTGAAAATCGATCCATTTTGGCATTACCAAAAAAAAAATGTCAAATTATGTAAATTTTGTAAATTTTACATTTTACATGTAGAATTTTACATTTTACATGTAGAATTTTACATTTTCATATAAATCGACGGATCCCTTCTATGGCAGCTATATGATATAGTTGTCCGATCTTAATGAAATTAAAACCGTAATTCTAGAACTATAAAAAATGACTATATCTCGAAATTTATAGAAATTCGTTGAAAAACAGAGAAATTAAAAATTTTTGTACATTAATTTCGCCATCACTCCTATGGCAGCTATAGGATATAGTGGTCCGATTTCGACCGTTCCGACATATATACTGCGTGC
>VNJW01008742.1:0-11918 GCA_008042615.1 Drosophila auraria | reverse complement strand
TTTAAAAAAATTTCTCATTTTACTTAACTTTGAAAATCCACGATAAATCCATTTTGCAACGGATTTCTGAAGTTGTAGGCCTCTTTGATACTTTGGGCGATTAACTTTAGAAAAAAACACGTCTTGATTTTTCAACGGATTTTTTTCGAGTTTTTAGGATGCTAGCAGCATGTTAACATTTGAGTTAACAGATTAACATTTCCACTTTTTTCAAGTTTATCGACCTCCAGCACACAAAGTACTTATCCAATATACATAAAGTGTAAAAAAATCGAAAGGTTAGTTCATTACCTGTAAAATAAAACATCCGACGGCTAAATTGGTTGCCTACAACTCGAGCTATAAAATGATAAACGTAAAATGAGCAGAATTTTTTTGTGTAAAACTTTAAAAAATCTTTTAAAAAAAACGTATCCATAGAAAAAAAAATTAAAGCCATTTTCGTGATTTGGGGACTCAACTCTACCAGAATTTCGCATCAACAGGCTTGGAGCATTTTTTTTTTTTTATTTTGTAAACTGGTGTAATCATTTGCCTAGCCGGACAGTAGATAATAAAATATCGTTTTTTGAAAAAACTGAATTTTTGCATGCTTTTTTGGCTAAGTTCTTTTTAGTTATTAAAAATTTAAAGTAATGCTTATAATTATAATTATATATAAATAGTTATACCAAAAACTTATACGTACAGTGCTGGCTAATATTGGTTTTAAATCGTTTTTCTGCCAACAAGGAGAGTCTTATATTGTTTATATTATTTTCCAAATTATTAAAATCCCAATAGATAAAGTAAATTATATAATTATGTCAATCCGTTAAAAAAATATACTCCTGGGAGGATAAGTGCAATTATTCCAATCGACTTTAAAAATAATATAAAATATTAAATAAACATAATAAAGTTTCATTTCCGAACAGTAGGTTCAAGACTTGACCATCTCAGGCAAGTGCTAGAGCCAGCGAGATAAAACATATAAGATCGCAGCTTTATTGAATAACATCTCCTATTGTCATCATCAAATTTTAATACAATTTTTAAAAGAAAAAATACGTAAGTACCAGACTATTTATCTGTCTTGTAATTGATTTGTATTGTCCAAATATTAACTCTATTTAATGTTGTTACTAAACTCGGTAACTCTAGCTCCTATTATCTGTGAGAAACAGTCGCATACGGACGGACTTGCCTAGATCGAGCCGCTTGGTGATTCTGGTTAATAAAAAATTTGGATTTCAAAGCCAATTAAAAATAATTTTTTGAGAAATCCACAACCTTCAAGAAATGTTTCTTTTAAAATTTTAAAGCTTATCATTAATAATGCTCTGCCCGGTCTTATTTAAACCCCAACGTTTCTCCTTTGCCCACTGTAAAACTGGCCTGAAACGAGAAGACCTCTCTCAGCTGTTTCGATTAATTAGCATCCGTAATTGATGTACCGAAAAGTTTTGCCTAGGAGAGTTTGGATTTGCATTTTGCGGGTCCTTTTGACTGAAATGCTGCTGCTGGACAATCGTGGACAAGGCCTGCAACCGGTCAGGTTGGATCTTTAGTTTGGATTTGGATGTGGACGTGCCTCGTGTCATTGCCGTTCCTGAAACGTGACTTTGCTGCGAATTTCGTTTGCATTGATTTAATGTAATTTAAAAATTTAGCAGTTCAAAAAAAAAGTTGTCTGCAGGGGAGGGGGTGCCGTAATAAAGTGACCGACTGGCTGTGGGTCCTTGTTCATACCCCGATAGTACATACTTTAATTTTAGTTTAAATTTTTGAACTTTCAGGCATTCCCTTAAACTTCACGAGTTGAGTCACAGTGAGGCAGTAGAGCGACGCTTTCGCTGCCATTTCCCGGACTGTTCTTATGCAGGTTTATGCCAAGAAAACCTTAAGACCCACCTCATCTCGCACTCCCAGGGTAGGCACAAGTGCGAAAGGGAAAACTGCAAATACGTGGGTAAGAGCGGCCTACATCTTAGGAGGTAAGTTAAGAACGAAAAATAGTTACAATAAATAGTTATTATTATTAAAATAACTTTTATAGACAAAACAAAATGGTAAAAAAATTATTTTTTAAAATTAAGACGAAAGGTGTTATTCTGACAAGTATCGAATTTAGAATTTAAAAATTTAAGGGTGGCATTTTTTTTTTATTAATACTAAAATATACTATAAAATATTCATTAAGTCTAAATAAAGTATAAGAACGTATATTTTTGTCTTAATATCTTAAAAGATAAAATTTTATAAAATATAAAATGGTACGAAGAAAACTCTCGCCTATATTAAACAGCTCTAAGAACTGCCTTTTTTTGGTGAACGCTTATCCGTTGAATTAAGCTAAAAAAATGAGAATTTTTACACTTTTTACATTTTCATAGAAATCAACCGATCGCTTCTATGACATAGTTGCCCGAGCTTAATTAAATTTAAATACTAAGACCGTAATTCTAAAACCATAAAAAACAGCTATATCTCAAATCTATACAAATACATTAAAAACAGAGAAGTTATTATTTTTGTTTCTACTAATTTTCCGATCATTCCTATGGCAGCTATAGAATATAGTGATCAGATTTCAGCAGTTCCGACATATACTGTACGTGTATACTGCTTGCAAAAGAAATAAGACTATGTTAAACAATTCAGTACGATAGCTCGGTTTCTACACAAACTAGTCTCTCAGTTTGTGTAGAAACCGACAGACAGACATGTGGTGATGCTGGTGATCAATAATGTTGACAAGATCACATATTATTCAATCTAGTACATTTCCCCATAAATTTAGATGACTGCCGTCATAAGCAAAAAAAAAAAGCATAACAGGTCTAGAAACTGCCCATTTGCTGGATTGACTGTAGCTCCCAAACAAAGATTTTATGCTCTTACTAATCTAAAAAAATGTTTTTCAGAACTTGCAAAGAAAGAAAAACAGACCATGACAGAGTTAACCAAATAAACGAGCGACATTTTCTACACGAATTTAAAATTTTTGCCACAAAAAATGTTCAAATAAAACAGGAATTAAAGCTATAGGCATGTGCCTCGACTATACGATACTCAGTCCTCAAAAGTATCAACATTGGGAAGTTATAATTTTTGTTTCATTAATTTTCCGATCATTCCTATGGCAGCTATAAGTTAAAGTGGTCCGATTCTAGCCGTTCCGACATACATATATACTAACTGCAATAGAAAGAAGGCTATCTGCAATCTATCATTCAGATAGCTCAAAAACTGAGAGATTAGTTTGCGTAGCAACGGACAGACAGACGAACAGACAGGCGGACAGATGGACATGGCTAGATCGACTCGGCTGGTGATGCTGATCAAGAATTTATATAATTTATGGGGTCGGAGATGCGTTCTTCACTGCGTTGATAACTTCTGGTCAAAATTATAATACGCTGCAAGGGTATGATTAGTAGATTTGGAAATCTGCAATAGCCTTGGACTTGGTCGGTAATGTTTTTCTATTATTTTCTTTCCTTCTCTTTTATAAATTCTGCGAACTAATGACATTGTGAGCCCATTGGAATTCGTGAAAGATTTCCTTATATGTAAGTAGGAATGCGCTTCCAACGAACCTAAGACACCATTCTGCCCCACAAGTACTGGGTATAAAGAAAGGAAACGAACAAAAACAAAATGTCATCCATAATTGCGGACTTTGAAGGGCAATTGCATAAATTGATGGAAGCAACAACAAGAAGCCACAGAACGGCTTCGAGAGGAGTTTTTGCCAAAGGAGGATAAGTTGGAGGAGGACAGTCGAAAGAGTCGCCGCTCGATCCCCAGCAAAAAATCGTGACTTATCGATCGCCTTTGATATGCGGATTGAATTCTTGTAATATTTCCATTGCTCTCCTTCGCTCGGCTCCGTTTAACTCCGCCTTCGCGCTCTATCTTCGGGGATCCCGACCGTCAGTTCAGGGCCAAATTGCCGGCAATATGTATGGCAGTGCCACTGTTGGCCAGCCACTGTGCTGCTGCCCGCCCCCAGAGATCGCGACGAGGAAAAATGGCAATAAAAGGAAAACAAGCTGCAGTCTGCAGTGGTAAGTGGTGGATTTTGCATTGGACGTGGTCGAAGAGTTCAGCGCGGATTTGAATGTTGACGCAGTGGGATGGATAATGGTTAATACGCCAGATCGCCTTAACCTTTGGCTCAGCATTATTCTCCTTTTGGGTGAAGTAATGGATATTGGATCAGTTCGTTGGCATATTTATGGAAATCGAGTATGTACGGAAAAATTTCTAGGAAAAAATAAAAAGAGATAATGAGATAATAAGCTAATCGGTATCCACACAGTAATTGCCTTCTGTATGTATGAAAATATATTAAAGTCGAGTTAATAATACAAATCAGGGACTATTGTTACACTGTGCCATGATGTACTGAGAGTGAATTTAGAGACACAAATTCTGGTAATTTAAAAAAACTTCTGAATAGTCTTCTGAACCCGAGATTGGATGGGAGTCCTATTCAAACAAACCCAATTATTAAGTATATTTCCAGTATTCAATACTGTTCCATTTAATGAACTAACTAAGTGAACGCAAGGCAAATCACAAAATAAGAAACAAAAGCCTCGCCTCATTAAAAATGCGAAAGAATTGACCTCAGTTGAAAATCGGGGATTGCATAAATCTTGCCCAGAATTCCGGAATCCGAACTCTGCGACAGGAGTCCGTGATGCGCTTAACTCACATCCGAGATCTTCAATTAGCTATCAAAAGGCAGCGCTGGTGATCCAGGAATTTCAAAGCGCAGCCAAAAAGGCGTTCGGGCACACAGTCTCGGCTCGATTTGCGAATCTGGATTCGCGAGTTTGTCGGCATTCGACACACAGAGATGTAGGCAGAGGGCCTCCTACAACTTGGGGCTGTCCCGGAACGATCTTGAAGCTCCATTACTTGCCGCTAATTAAGCCTACCGAGGCGCGCATGAGACGCGTCCGTCTGCATCGCCCAACTCTTCTGCGGCTTCAGTTCTCAGTTTATTCAGTTTGAGCTTGAGATTTCACACAGATTCCGATTCCGGCGGCCCGAGAGCCCACTAAAAAACATTGGCAATTAATTGTGAGTCTTCGGTTTGGACAGTAGCTGATAAGTGGAGTGGACAACACACCCATACACTCGCAAGAAGACTCCTACAGTTGGCCTTTGGGGAACAGCTCAAGGAGCATCGGGGCGTAATTGAAGGCGCGTAGCTGAGATAGTGTGGGTGTAGCGTCTCCATTCTTGGAAGAGCATATCGGTTTTTATGGTTAACAAAAAATATTATAGTAGTTAAGAACCTACATAGAAAATATTCTTAAATAGGTTAAAAGTACGATTGATTAAAAAAAAATATATTTACACATAAAGTCAAAGAAGTACAAATAAGTCTAAAAACAAATAAGGTAACTTATATTTTGTTAAAACCGAATATGGGCAGTTCCTTGTAATTTTAATTAACAATATGTTAGCTTATAAATTCATCCGATAATACTAATTCTATTAAGAACCAGGGACTGCAAATAATGGTTACTTTGTTTTTTTTTTTATTGAAAAAATCAAACACTTATAGTATTGTAGTACAAGAGCAAGAAACATACCATTCTTCTTTTCTAAGGGGCAATTTATGCATTGGTACCATGATCTTCAAAGTTGTAATTTTAATTTTTTGTTAAAAAATAATCATTATTCTATGAGTACTTAAATAAAACTTTAAGAATAATGATTATTCTTTAATAAAAAATAAAATTCATTAAATAATTATTGGTGGTTGGTGTATATGCACTCAGCTTCCTCAACAAAAGTGAGTGTTAAAATGGCGTTCTCTGCCCTAGACTCCTACTATCAGATCTCAGATGCAACCATACATCTAAATCATTGCAAGAGTTACTGTTTGTCAAATTAAATAAAAAAAAAATTTATAGTTTAATCACATTTGTACGTAAATATTTTATTATTTTCAAAAAGGGGGGATTTTACTGAATTATTCTCACCCAAAAACTAAGCATTTACATGCTTTTTATCCCTATTTTTAAGGATAATGACAATACTAGAGCTTGAGTTTTATTTTTAAGCAAAAAAAAAAAAAATCATTATTCTTTTAGTTTTATTTTTTGATTACAAAATAATGATTATTTCATAAGTTCTATTTATAATTATTATTATTATTATTTCATATGTTTTTCTTAACTATTCATTAGAATATTTTTTTATCAAAAATAAAACTCATGAAATAATGCTTATTTTCTGATTTTTGTTATAAAACTCATAATGTTAAAATTCTGTTAGAAACAAGTAACAAATGCGTTTTTCAGTGGCACTCCCAGACCTCTAAAAAATACAAGTTCTAAAAGTAACGAAAAATAAAAACAAACAATTAAAATGTTAAATTTAGATCGATTTAATTCGGTTCGAGACTCGGCTAACCATCTGAGGTTAGTGCGCGTGCAAGGGAAATGGAGCTTTATTTTCCAATAGCTCCATTGTTTTTCATTCAAATATTTACACATGTATTTTGTTTTTTCTTTGATCTAAGTAATTATCCATGATTTGGGTGATGGGTTTTTATTCTAAAAAGAAAGATAAGCTAAATCCGGATTCCGCCATATTTATTCAGTTTTTGAAGCTCTCCGAAAAGTAGCTCCCTGCGCAGTCGTGTCGACCCGACCACCAATTGTGGTTTCTCGCTCTTTGCCCAAAAGCTGATCGCCATCTAAGCCAAGTCCGGATTGGCTGGGTTTGCTGCTCATTCTTCTGTTTCAGCTCCTACCGCCCGCCGCTTCTCTCACTGGCCGAGGAGCAATTGGCAATTGCCAACTTACTCGTATTTTGATTTCGAGCGTGCGATTCGAATACGAAATTAGCAATTAGTTCTGACTTCGGTGGAGGGACAAGCCGCCACTGGAATTTACCGCCTAATCAAGCGTTGAGATTTTAAATATGGCTTCGCTCAAGCTCCCTCTCTTATTTCCTCCGCAGGCACCTCAAGTCGGCCCACTCCCGGGAGGAGGAGGGTGCCACGGAGTGGTTCTCATGCGATCAGTGCGAGTTCAGGACCCACACCAAGGGCCACCTCCGCCGGCACTCGCTACGCCACTCGGGCCAAAAGCCCCACCAGTGCCCCCACTGCGACTTCCAGTGCTGCACCATCGACAATCTGCGCAAGCATATCGTCAAGACGGGCAAACATCCCGGCAAATTCATCTACGAATGCGCAAAGTGTTCGGATCTGGCGCCAAACGAGATCTTCAAGAGCAACACGTTCAAGGAATACCAGAAACATTTGGCCACTCACAAAGTGGATTAAGGTAACAATATAAGTACTAAAAGTATATTTAAGATATTCCCAAGATATGTAAGTCGACATCAAATTCGAGTACTGAACAAATTAACAAAAAACACTATTTTTGTAGTATTTTTTAGTAATACTATTTTTTTTATTTTAATTTATTTTATAAATTTTTAAATTGATTGTGAAAGAATTTTGATAAACCTTAAATATGTACCTGAAACTAAAGTAACTCCGATGGCAGTTATTTCCACAAAGCTAAGTTTGTAAAGAGCCCCAAGTTTCCTGAAATACTTCACAAAATAAAACGAATCGAGTTTCATTCAATTTTTTTTTATAACTGAGTTCCAGCACTAGTAATTTGTCATATCTCTTGCAATTAGCAGGTCCAGTGCACTAATTTGAAATTTTACCCGTTTCTGTGGCCAAAACTAATTTTCGAAAGTATGCAAATTTCCGTTTTTTCAATGCTACAATGTTAATAAATGATCAAACAACACGTGCTGTCTTAAAGGTTAACTTTGCGGTGAAATTTTAAATTGGCATATCTCTGACAAAAAATCATTAAATAATCAAATTCTAAATGAATATTAATTCTTCAGATTAGTACTATGTCTTGATACTAATATGTTGCATGTTTCGTATTTTTCTAACAATTTGTATATTTAGCAAGTGGTGTCCCCTTGTCACTTTTGGAAAGAAAGTTGAACTTTTCAAAGAGTTTAAAAACAAATTTCAAATTATTTCAGTAAGTGTCTATATACATGTTCAAGAGTATTCAACTCTGAATTCAGAACTAGTAAGCACATTGTGCGCTTTTTGCGCCTTTTTGCGTTATTTGATTTATTAGGAAGCAACGTCTTAATTAGCAATGCAGATCTGCTAGATGTGTGGCGTAAGCAAAGGAGCTTTTGTGAGAAACAAAATGCTATATACACTTTTATTAGTGATAAAACAGTGAAAAACAGCCGAATTAACAACCTTACAGACGTTTTTCACAGAGCAATGGATACTTTGACTCCATAATGTCATCCTTAAATTTAAAAAGGCGGATCCAAAAACATAAGAGACTTGCTTTGCCAGTAGAAGTCATCTAGCTGTTGGCTTGTCAAGTTGAATCTGAGATGAGTCTGCAAATGATATCGACGCAAGGGAAGACGACAATACATATTTTTTTTATAATAATAATCATATTTATGATATTACTAAAGTTGAAAATGAATAAATAAAAAAAAAAAAAAAATTCGTTTTGAATAACTTCTAGATTTATTATGCGATCTGGACCGAATTTGCAGGACACATTTAAAATAGGACATTCATCCTGTGTTTTAAAATTGGGGTCTCTAACTTTATAATTGCTTTTAATTTTAGATTTTTTTTTCCGATTTCTGTGGGCGGAGGGGAATTTTTCTAAAATACCTTCCCATAGTCATAACTATCATTATACAAGAAACCTGCTGTGAAAAATCTTGTTAATTTAAAAAATTTTAGTTTTGGCCACGGAAACGTGTCAAATTCAACATAGTGCAGTGCTAGTTGGGGTTGATTTTCCCAGATAAGCTTTTTTGTCACCAATTAATCTGTTATCATGTTTTCTCATAAAAACAAGTGAGAAAGCTACAGTCGAGTGACCGACTGTGAGATACCCGGTATTGCCCGTGAAATTAAATATAAAAAAAAAATTTTAACAAAATGTTGACAGATAAAGTCAAATGTTACTAAAAACATGTTGAGCAACGTTCAAAAAAGACTAATTCTGCAGCTGTACGCAGCTGCATTACAAATTAATACTGCGCTCGAAAGCACGCAACACTTTTTTTCGCTACTGCCATCCAAATGCTAAGTGCTCAGACACGCGAAATTATTCCTAAGCAGTGCGCTCTCTCTCTTTCTCTCAGAAACTTTATTGTTTAATAACTTCTATGTTTATCATCCGATTTTACTCAAATTTTCAGAACACGTCCCTGATTGCCTACTTATTAAGTGTATCTATTTACTTTAAGTCGAAAATCACTCCTATAGCTAATATACCGTTTTTTATTATTTTCGGGGACGGAAGTGGGTGTGGCCAAATTTTAAAACAAACTTGATCTGCGTGCAATAGATTCCAATGTTGTCACCAAATTTGGTAACTCTAGCTCTTATAGTCTCTGAGATCTGTTGTTTCACACTGACGGACAGAAGGACGGACAGACCAACGGACAGACGGACAGACGGACATGGCTAAATCGACTCGGCTGGTGATGCTGATCAAGAATATATAGACTTTATGGGGTCGGAGATGCCTCCTTTTGCCTGTTACATACATTCTCGGTTGGCACTAACTTATAATACCCTTGTACCCTATGGGTACCGGGTATAAAAAAGGCGACACAGCTGTTTTGAATAAAGTTTTTAATCAAAGCAACCCTATGCTTGCGCTCTGCAGGACAATTCGGCGGTCTGTCTTCTCACAAAGCCTTTTGCAGAGAAAAAACGTTTAGGTGGTATTATATCAGAAATAGTCAATTTTTGCCTGTTTTACCAAGATATATTTAACAGCTTTTTATTCATTGGTTGTAACAAATTTATTATTTTATACAATCCAAAAATAAAAAAACTTTATTTTTCACATTTCATATTCTCAGCATTTCAATGTGTGAAATCAATGTCGAAAGCGTGAGCTTGTATTTAATTTTATTTAAGTTAATGTGGTTCCAATGTAGCTGTTGCAAGCGAGCCGATGGTTGCTTAGCTTCGAGGTTATAAGGAAGCCTTCAAAGCTGTAACAGAAATTATAGCTAAGGGTGGAAATGAAGTTCTCGGAGTAGAATCGGTAGAATACAAATGGAACTCGTTTAATGATACGCCGGCCGCCACCAAACCTCCAATCCAATTAGATGCCGCTTCTTGAAAAGCAAACTTAATCTTTTATAAGGCGTCGGATATAGAGGTTCCGAATCCGAAGGTTTGCTTGATGCTATGCCAGTAATACCGGTACCAGTTTGTTTTCATCGCATCGTACTCGGAGGCGGGAATGCCGGTCTGCTTAAGCGTCATCATTGTGCTGGACGACTGCAAGAATGATAAAGGTAAGATTTGTATAAGTATTAATCTTGCATATTATCAAAAGAAGCATAAAAGTGAACGTCTGGAAGCCATTCTATTAAGACGTTATTTGATATTTATTAAAATTTTATTATTAAAAAAATGTATACTACAAGAGTTTAGCCACCTAATTTAGTAGTTTAAGGTCGCATAGTATCTGAGATCAGTCCTCTCATCGGAACTGGCATACAGACAGACGCTAAATCGACTCGCCTAGTGATGCTGATCAAGAATAAAGTTGCTAGCAAAGTTAGTGCATGTTCACAAGCATATTCATCAATTTTATTTTCATTAATATATGGGTAACAAATTAGCATAAGGAATAAATATTATAACAAATACATTCTGAGTTAAAAAAAACGATTAAAATTGATAACATCTCTCTTATGCTTGATTCTGTAATAATAAAAAATCGGACTAATTTCAAGGTTCATACAAAATTTTATACCTGAGCCTTGACATAAAAATGATACTTTATACTGAAAAATACTTTAATTAAAGAATAACTTGCAAGAATATGGAAAAAAAAATTTGTTCAGACAAGTCAGATTATTAAAGCATTGACGAAGCATCCTGTGGTCGGATGAATCTAAAGGTCCTTAGAACGGTAGAAAAGGTTCTCGTCAATATGAAAGAAGACAATCTAAGTAGAAATTTACACAATTGGCCAAGGATATCATGGATGGGATTATGATGATGCATAAACAATTCTGATTTTGGAATTTCAGAAGGACTATGACCGAAAACCCACGAGCAAACATGGAAAGAAGTCTTTGGATGATTATGTCATTGGGGCAGTCTAATCTTCCGACTTATAGCCAAACGAAAATTTGTAGGCAGAAGCAAAAAAAAGAAAGTTAGTCAAAGCTTATTTTCTACAGAAAAATTCAAGAAAATTTGGGGATTTCAAGCCGCGGTCTGTGATGCTTATCTATTTATGTTACTTTCGGCATACAAATAATATATTATAAGGAATTTCCCTGTTACGGTAATTTATCTCAAGCTTTGACTGAATACATGAATGCTTGGGCTCTCCTATTCCTTGGCTAATGCTATAGTTTACATTTTCTTTTATCAGATAAAAAGTTGAGGTCATTTGCTTTAAATTTTAAATACAATATTTATATGTAATATTAAATTTTAATTAGGCTTGTAACCATTTTTGAACATTTCAATGGCCATTCGTACTATTTTGAGAACCACTGTTATTGAAAATAAATCCTTAGTACCACCTACATTTAGCTTGTACCCGTTGATAGGCAACAAACATTTGTTGTAATTAGAAATTCCTTAAATAAATAAAATCATGGTATATACAGCCGTTGCCAACTAATTAGAAAGATGACTATGGTGGTGGTCATTGTATCGATAAAAAGCCAAAAAACAGAGTTAGCAGACCAGTATTAAGCCTAATATATTCTGGAAACATTAATCTTCAGTAAATAATAAGGATCTAATCAATATCCTGCGGTGCTCTGTAAAAAATATAATTTTATTGAAAAAGTCATAGAATAGCAGTGCCAGCTAATTAGAAAGATATTAAACTTAT
>VNJW01008740.1:0-22865 GCA_008042615.1 Drosophila auraria | reverse complement strand
AAAAACAGAGAAGTTAAAATTTTTTTTACATTAATTTCGCCATCATTCCTATGGCAGCTATAGGATATAGTAGTCCGATTTCGGCCGTTCCGACATATATACTGCGTGCTAAAGAAATAAGACTATGCTGAAAATTTCAGCCCGATAGCTCAAAAACTGAGAGACTAGTTCGCGTAGAAACCGACAGACGGACAGACAGACGGACAGACAGACGGACAGACAGACGGACAGACAGACGGACAGACAGACAGACGGACATGGCTAGATTGACTCGGCTGGTGATGCTGATCAAGAATATATATACTTTATGGGGTCGGAGATGCCTCCTTCACTGCGTTGCAAATATCATGGCAAAATTATAATACCCTCTGCAAGGGTATAATAAATTAAAGAGACATCATTCCGGCATTAGTTGCTCTCCAACTTAGAATTTAATTACGATTAGCACTTGGCTTTTTTACGACAAACTTCCTCATTACCTCATTAAGCCAAAGCAAACAGCCCCATAAAGAGCGGTAATAGGCAATAGAATCCTTCAACAAACTCTACAGTCCCGCGATCAATTTATAACAAATCGCTGGCCGGGGCCAAGAAATCGCTTCATTTAAGCCCACTTAGTGGACTCCAAACGGGCTCCTCATTCGCCACACAGTCCCGACACGGCCGACACCTCGCCGAGATCGGAGATCGCAAGAGATCGGTGGGGCCATAACGATCATTGTCATGGATGGTCGGCACAGCGGGGTGGCCTTAGCTGTTAACTACTGTACTGAATGGGCGCATTTGCACAATTTGCACTCACTTTTTAGTCCGTAATAAATTCGCATAAATTTTTACCGAGAGTCCGAGTGGAGTGGCGTGCCAATAAGCCAGCGATTTGTGGGCCTAATGAAGGCGATTTGTTGCGGCACCAACTGCCACTAAATTAGGCATGGGAATTGATGGGCCCCCAGACCAAGACCCGGAGGTGCTATCAATATATCCCATATAGCCCATCCCCTCAGGGAGAGATTTAACGAGCTGCCAGTGAAACGCTTCTCGCTTCATCCGAGAAATCTATGTGGAAATATTTTATTTTATATAGTTCGATCAATGGGTCGGCTATCCTCTGATGATCGCCTTTAGTGGCCCACTTCTGGACAACATCAGAGACGCGGCTGTCCAGAGGGCCTGTTTAACACCTAATTCGGTGTGAAATGTTTGTTTCTTTTCCATTTCAGCTTACGCACTTTTCACACAAACACTATTTTCGGTGTCGGTGGTGCACGTGGAAAAAGTTTGGGGATTGGCAATTGTAGGTTTATATTTTATAGAAATTTTAAGAGATGATAATATTGTTTTTGAAGAAAGTTACACAGAGAAAATCATACCATATTGTGATCTACAAATTTCAAAAGGACGTCTTAAAAAAGGGTTTATTAAACAAATTAAATATCCCTAAATGATTTATTCATATAATATTTCTTTTAAAATATATATAACATTTTTAAAGCTTCAAATATTAATGTGTTCTCTTGGTTTAAAATATAAGAAATATTCTAGGGCCCTTACAAATATTTTAATTACTCACTCAGCTTATTTTTTAAATATATTAACCCTCTTAAATCATACAAACCTGTCATAAACACTTGCTATATTTTTATAAAAATTCCCACAGCTGTAAATCCTTCTTTAAATGAATGTGCTTTTATTTAAATAATTTCAACGACTGTTTATCTAGAAGTTTTGCAATTAACTTAATCTCCCAAAGAACCTTTTCAATCAAGAATGTTTTGTTTAAAGGCCGCTGGCCGGCTTTATAAAATGTCTACAGCTGGTCGAAATGGGAAATGAAATAACACCTGCAAATTGCAAAACATCGAGCCGGATTCGTCAGGGAGTTGTGGGCACAGACACATCATCCTCCCACATAACCGCGAGGCAATAAGTCAAAGAAGGGGCCGGGGCGAAGGCAACCCTCCGCAGCTGACAGGAAGCCAACCCCCGGCAAGGGGAGCAACACCTCCCACATATAAAAGCCAGCTGCTGGTAAAGCGCCGGCTCATGAATACATTTGCACTCGTTAACTCCGACACACCCCAACATTTGCTCTTGGGGGTTGTTCCCGGCCCAGGAACGCCGAGTTTCGAGTCCTTGCCGAGCTCACTCATCCATCCATCCATCGTCCCTCCTCGCCCGCCTTCCTGGTCCCGGCTCTGCACGTGCACAATTTCGAGTTCATCAAAAGGAATTTGCTTTTGGGGAGCGTCCTCGCCTGACATTTATTAGAATTCTTTCCTTTCCGCTTTGGGTTTTTGTGAGTTCGTTTTTTGGGGCCTGAAGGGGAAACGGAGAGCTTTGGGGGTGGTGGAAATTCCAAGTCGATTGCTTTTAGCCAGGAATAAAGTTTGCGTGGCTGCCATGGCTGGAACACTGAAGAAAATGTATTTATTTATGTTAAATAAATAGTAGAGAAGAATGGAGATAATGTTATACATTTTAGAGCTTTTTAAGACATATTTAATTTTTATTGATATTAAAATATACAACTTATTAAAAAGTATTTATTTTTGTTCTGCAAATTTTTTGATTTGTTTTGACCTTAACGTTCATTTAGAAACTGCAACTTTAAACAAAAGATTAAAGGCTAATTTTCTTTAAAAGTTTGTAAATATTTTCATCAACATTCATCTTAAAACATTAATATATTTTAAGTTTATATTTGTTATAAATATATATTTTGTTTAAGCTTTGGAATATATTTTTAAAATATATTTCTTTAGATTTTCTCTCTACATGTGTCAGTCACTTCGTTTCGGTTTGTTGGTTCTAATGTTGCTTCGTCGTTCACTGCCATTAAAGTTTGGCTTGTTCCCGTCTCAGGGATTTTTGGGTTGAGGAATACTGTGTTTCTGTGGCGGATTTGGATGCCTTAAAGCTATTTACAGGGCATTGAAATCGGAGCTGGAACACGCCACGCATTTTGACTTTTGCAGCTGCAAAAATTGGGAATGAGTTGGCACACAGAATCTGGAGTGTTGTCTTATGTCAAGGAATTTAGTGTGGAGAATCGTTTGAAGTTATATACAGAGGAAATCAATAACAAAGAAAAATTAATAAAGGAGAAAGAATTAAAATACAGTCGCTTAGGGAATTGAAACAAATTTAAGTAGTAAAAAATGATTAATTTAAAAGAGAAAAATCAATACAAAATATCCTAGAAGTTTGTAAAAATTACACATAAAATGTATTAAAAATTTCCCTAAGATCTCCAAGGAATAAATGTTAATTTTCTTAGTTATTTCCTATTTCTCCACCCTTTCCCTCAAAAATCTAAGCTCCCAAACTACCCTGTAATCCCTTTCTGTTGTTTGCCAACTAATTCCATGTACTTACTTATATTCCCTCAACTAATTGCGCTCCCAAATCAAATCAAGCCAAGTAAACAAACCTCGGACATACACATTTGTCAAACAATTTCGTTTTTAGTACAAAGACAAATTAAAATTACTATATATTTAACATTACCCATTGGGGAGCGAGCAAATAAACTTGGGCAAACATCCGAGCCACTCTCGCAGGACTCAGAACGCATATCCTTCGTCAAAAAATTGGACATTTGTTCGAACACAAAGATAAACACTCGGAACGAGAGGATTAGGACCACCGATTGCGACTGCTGAGCACTTGTTATTCCATTTTAATTAAGTTAATTGCTCGGATTTCGTGTCATTGGGCGATAAGGTCCGTTTTTAGGGTGGATCTGCCAGTCGATTTTTCAGCCCAAAAATCGAATTCGATGGCACCTCTTGAACGCGTTTGTTTTTGGCTTCAACCCCCGAAACAATGGGTACGAAATGTGCACAGACTTGCGTGCGAAATTATTGGCAAATGTTCTGAAAAAACAGCAGCCTCCGCCTCGTAAAGTCCTCGGGCCTGAGAAATACTTTTTCGCACATTTGTTTTGCAATTTCCGCATTTCAGCGACTCTCCTTCTGGTTTTCGCATTCATTTGTCTTTGCAAATATTTGCCATTTGAATGGGAAATCTGTTCGGATTTGCGGATTTGCGGACTGCGGATTGTGGTGCCTGGGATCGAATCGGAATCCCTTAAGTGGGCGCGACAGTTGTTCGATGGCCAACGGCAGCTGCATCCGAGTGCATCCACTAATTGCACTATGCAAATGCACGATTTTTCACTGTTTTTTCGCCCAGAAACAGATGGGTCTATTAGCCATTGGGACATTTAAGGGGAATTAACAGCTCATTGGCGAAAAAAGAGACTAATAATGGTCATAAATTGGAAAAAAGGCAGTTTAAAGTTGTAATAAAATATAGAAAATAAATAAAAGAGTTACATTTATTCAAGAATATTAAAATTAAGAATGATAACACAACAATTTCTAAGTAATAATGCATTTTATATCTTAAAATAAATAGGGGAGTTAAATAATGAATTGGTTTAATATTAATTATATATTTAGAATATTCCCTAAGTCAAAATTTAAAAGTTTTTAAATATTCTCTTGCTTAAATTTTTAATTGCAGTATATAGCCATCTAACGTAATTTTTCCTGTAATGTTCCAAGAGTTTCATTGTCCAATTAAAGCCAAAAAAATCTCAGAAAAAAACTCCCCACAGTCAAAGTCCATTCCAGGCTAAGTGCAAACTGAGATCCTGCCTTAGCCATGGGGAATCAGATTTTATAACTTAATCAAGGCAGCCGTCGCTAATGGCACATGTGGGCTTTGGTTCCCTCTTCAGTACCACTTTCTATATGTCATCAGACCGCCCCTTGTGGCTGCAACTTGTGGCACAAACATTTGACCAACAAAAGCACAAATGTTGCAATCCCGCCTGTCTTTTTGGGGGTGGCTTGGCATCGTCTATATATATTTCGCTTTTGGGGAAGTTGGGCGGCGTCGAAAGTCAGACATAAATGCGTTACGGACTATCAATCTTGATTAGTCGTGATTTTTGCTCTGTTCGAGCACGAGGACAAAGCATTAAAATTTAACAGAGTTGGAAGGAGGTTATATCATTTCATTCTTCATCTGAAGAGATGAGACAACAAAAGATGGCCACGTGCCTGAGAGAGATATTAAGACTGAGAATGGCTTTTAGGGAAATTTGTTTGGCTCAGATTTTAATGACGTCTACGGTTACATGACTCCCAGTTATAGAGCGGAAAAGCCTGGCAAACCATACAACTTTGGGGGAAAATGAAAACATAAAAACGTCTGGCTGCGGCGATTTTCTCATTATTTTGCACCGTTTTGTGGCAATTTCAATAAACAATAAATCCCTACCGTGTGGGGTTGCCCCTCCAAAACAAAAAAAAAAAGAAACAGAAAAAAAACAGCTAACATTGTTTGACTATATATTTCTTCCATGCACAAAGGCCGAGATCTGGCCACAATTTATAGTAATTTTCACATGAATTGAATGTACCGCGCTAGGCGCAGGCGCAGGCCCAGGCGCCTGCCAACAAGAGCGACAACAAGCCAGCTGTAGCTGGGATCGGATCGGATCGGATCGGTTAGGAATGGAATGGAGCCGATCTGAGGCTAATCTGGGGTTGGGTTTAAGCACTGAAAAAATTACAATAAAATGGATTCATATTTTTAGAAGGAATATTTGAGTTTATATATGTCTTAAGCAGGTAAAGGGTCCCTATAAAATATAAAGAAGTAGCCGCCTTTGCTTTTAAATGTATATTTATCTTAAGTTTACAAAAAGAATACTTTTATTTTGTTAGAGCCAAAACGTTTCAGTGAAAAAATATATTTATTTCATAATAAATTCCTTTTAAAAAGTTAAAACAACATAAAGTCAACATGTTTATATCTTGCAACATAATAAAATGTTTTTTTTTATAATTTATTCTAGTTTTATTGATTCTAGTTTTAAAATTTTCTTAAGAGCTTTAAATGACTTTATCTTTCAAGCAGATATATGAAATAAGTTTACATATAATTTAAGGCATAATGACGTTTTTAGGAGAACAACATGAGCTGCTTTTCCCTGGGAACTTGCTCATCTTGCTCTACATTTTTTTATAGATATTATCTGCCTTTAAATAATCCCTAAATATTATTATTTCTTCTTCTCAAAATATATAATATTATATATATATTTTTTCTGGTGCAAGACTCCCAGCTAGAGAAGGGGCCACAAAGTCTGCTCGGCGTGGCTGTCGTCGGGGCGTATGAGTGACGCGACTGCGCTGAATGGAGTTGGCCTCACCGCCGCGGTGGATGGCTTGGCTAGTTGGCCTGATGGCTGACTGGATGGCTGACTGGATTGCCTGGCCATTGCCTGTTGGCCAGCGAACATAATCGTAAACAAATAAAATTATTGCTGCCGATCATGCACACAAATTTATGCACACCGCCACACACAGCACACACACTCGGCACACCACATACTCTCGGCGGAGCCCATCATCTCCCTCGGCCGTCGCCTATTTTGCACTAATTTTCCAGGCGAAAAAGAAGGAAAAACTCTTTTGGCACGAGGTGTTGCCGCAAGCTGTGTGTGTGAAATATGCAGCAAACAGCGTGAAAAAACATGAAGGCAGCCGAGGCCCAAGTCGCGAGGCCCAAGTCGAAGTCGAGGCTTTTCAGCTCGCACCACACAGCGGGAAATGCATTTTCGCGTGCGGTGCTTGGACAAAAAAAAAAAGGAGAAAAAAAAGGAAAAAACTAAATACGCTGTCCAGCACATCTGGCTGAAAGCTGTGAGCTGAAAACTGAAAACTGGCAGCCAAATGTTGCGAGACCACATAATACAGGTAGTCGGTCAGTCAGCGCCGGACCAGCGATGAGGTGTTAGTTAATGCACCGTGGTCTTTGGCCTAATGGTAAATGGGTGGAGTCCGGTCTCTATTAAAGTGGTTATTGGGTTATGTTGGGTAAATATAATTGGGAGTATCAGTCAGTACTTAAGACTTTGTAGAGCGAGGTATGGGGGTTTGGTAATGAAATTTCTCTGGGAGTTTGGATTTCTTAGTAAAGTTACTTTACTTTTAAATCTTTTTGACTTATTTTCTATAATTATTGCTTCTTAAAAAACAAATATTACTTCAGAAATAGGTAACAATGTCTGTAAATTATTACATTTAAATTATACCCAGTTTTTTAGTAAAGTTACCTTCCCGTTAACTTAATTTTCTTTAATTTTTGTTCCTTCACAAAAACAAAAAACTTAAGACACAGGTAACAATTTCTGGAAATGATTAATTTCTTGCTCACTAAGTTTGTTATCATAAATCTCAATAAATATTTAGAATATTATCCAAACTCCCTTATTTTTATTCAAAATAATTCTCTACAAAGCCACTACTGTTTTCCCTAATTAAAAAATACTATAAAGGGACTCAGCTTTATAAATTCTTCTCCTCTCTGCCAGTTTCCAGACAAGTTACCATTTTCCTTGGGTAATTTTCGCCTTGATTTGGCTGGCATGCATGATGATCATTATGCTGCCTGCCAAGGTGGCCAGCCGAGCTCCACGTTTTGGGTGTTTCTCTTCATTCATTCAGGCAGCTCCATTCCATGCCGTGGCTAATGAAGACTTGAGCATGACGTGCTGATAGAGATCGCACATGAGGTTAGGTCTTGCAGCCGAGGATCTTCCTTCTTGCCCACTGTCATCACGGGGCCTTATTATTGGTATTTATTAAGGAGAGCTGGCTGCGTGAGCCGGAATGGGCTGATAAACGCCAAGGCCAACCCATCATTAGGACAGTTGTGGGTCTTTCCTAGAGGATTACAGTGGAACTGGACTAATTCGGAGCAACATCTGTTGGAATATATTCGGAATATTAAGGGGGAGTGTGTTTAAATATTTAGTTTGCGGTTTTACAATTTTTATGAAGAGACATACTTGACAACAAAATATGTTAATTGAAGAAATTAATATAGGAAATTTAAGTAAGATTAAATTGCATGAAATTTAATTTAATAGGGAAAAGGAATGTGTTTTTTATAGATATTTAGGTCTTAGATTAAGGCCTAAACTTGGATTTTTTTTAGGAATATTCACTGTACTTAAAAAAGAGAAACCCCGCATGGGATGGCAACCTGGGGCTTCGTGCTCTATTTCTATTCTCAAGGGTTGGCATTTGCACCCTCTTCAGGATCATAATCAACTGCCATATCGATGGCCTATGCAGACATTTGTTTGACTTGTTTTTGTTGGCTCCGTGCTGTTGGTGCTGGCTTTTGTTGTTGCCAGCTTTTAGCATAATTAAACGACACATGCCACAAAATGCACTTCTATGGCACTCATACTCACTCCGGCTCCGACTCCAAGCAACAACAGCGTCATCATCATTCGACACGGCATCCATATGTTCTATTAGACCATCCTGGACTGGTCCCTTTCCCATTTCGCACCCCCAAGCCGGCTCTCGTCACTACTCACAAATTATCCCGTATGGCTGGAAATTTGTAACGCGAACATAAGGTTTCATTTTGGCTCCCACACACACTTTCCTTTATATATTCATTTTCTTTTTCCTTTTAATTTAATGCAAATGAGTCCAGCTGATGGATTAGTTTTCGCCACGCTCTAAATTGCGGCTTTACCTTTAAATATAAATATATTAGCATGTTGATGGATCGCAATGGAAACTCAAATTCGATTTCACTTGCAGGTGCAGCAGCAGGGTAGTTGGAGATGTTCGGGGTGATAATGACTACTGCGGGCATAATTGATGAGGATTCCCTGCATGAATATAATTAAAACTAATATTATTTCAATAGCACCTGACACATGCATCAAGATAGAGCCAGCTAGGTCTGCCGCCTCGTTGCCTGGAAAGATTAATTGCCCAACAACCCCGACAAATATTACTCGGACTCGGGACTTGTACTAACTATAATTGTGGATGAGAAATTTAAATGTCGATGTGCTGGCCGAAAGCCAGAAAACTATCCGCCAAAACATTCCTAGCCGGTTTGTTGTTAATTATTTTATTACAAGTGCCAAAGACAACGCTGTTTAATGAACTGAATAGGGATATTTTGGGTTTATAGAGAGCGAAATCTAAATTCATTGATAAATAAATAAGATAACCCATAGATATATATATTTCATTGATTTATAATTACCTATAATTACTTCCCCTTTAAGCCATCATAACGTGTGGTCCTAAGTAATTTTACAAACACATTTCACACATATTAATGGCTGCCAGCGTGTAAAAATGTGCCGAGCATCCTTAACACCTCAACGGCCGGCGCAAAAATTAAAAAATTTCGCGCAATTTTTCGGTCATAGGCGTTAGTCGTAAAAAAAATATTGCAAATTGAAGACGGCACCGAAATAAAACGCCAAAATGACGAGGAGAAATGAAGAAAAACAATTAAAATATTTGCAAGGCGTGTTACAACGCCGTTGGTTTTTAATGATGTTTTATTGTCTGTTTCGACGGCGAGACGAAGCGCTGTGAAGTGATCATGATCATGATGATGATGATGATTTTTTCAACTAAATAATTGAATGCAGCTGGTTGGCGGTTGTCGCATTAAATTTAGGTGTCTTGTCGCCTGGCGTCTGCATTGCATTGCCTCGCATCGCATCGCAATTGGAGGCTGAGCCAACGACCGCGACAAGTGACAGAGCAACAGACTGTCGAATAAACTCACTCAATGACTGAATGAATGAATGACTGACTGACTAACTGACTGACTGGCAGAATGACTGACTCACTGACTGACTGTCTGCGGAGCCAAGACGCTGCGACGATAATAAATGAAGCGATTGCAAGTGTAACAGAACAATGACAGCAACAATTGCGGTGTTTGGCATTTGCCAACAGCAGCAGCAGCAGCAGCAGCGGCATCGGCAGCACAAGCGCCAGACAAAGGTCTATTAATAATCAGTTTTTGGTCCAATCCAGAGCACAGTGGTTAGTTTTGATAGGAAATTTAATTGAGACTATTTTGAAGTATATTTACAGGGATTTTAAAACGAATTTTTAAAGCTTAAAAAGTAGTTTAAATATCATACATATTCGAAAAGCTATGAAAAATATTATAAATGGGTTTAAAAAGAATAAAATAAATCCTATAAATATTTCTTAATGTATGATGCCTCTACCTTTTTCAAATTATTCAAAAAAGTTATTAAATAAAACCTTTAATTCTTAGAAATACAGTTAAAGAGCATTAATGCCATAATATATTTATTTTTACCTATTTTATAATTTCTTTAAATTGTTAAACCCTTAAAATATTTTAAAATGTATTCTGGTACAGCCAAAGCGATCAATTTTAATATTATTATGTTTCTATGAATGTTTCTTAAGTATTATCTTATCTTAAATAATTAAAAAGGTGGCTTAAAATGATCTTAAGAGTAGGTAAAAGATATAGAGTATATAAGTGTGTTTCAATATATTTAAAAAACACAATTTAAGTACATTTAAAGCCCCATGAAATATAGATAAGGTAAAACATACAAATATATAATTTTCTAGAACTTGTAAATATATCAAAAAACCTAGTAATTACATACTAAAAATGAATAGTAAGTAAATTTAAACTCCCATAAAATACAAATAAATTCCACCCAAGCCCGGCTTCGCATTCCTACTAATTGAAATGTCAAAATTATGCCGATTTCATCGCCGTTTTTTGCCCACTGTGACCTGCTGCCAAAGGCAGACAACAACAGCAGCGGCGATGACGACGACGACAACGACAACAACTGGCAACTAACGATCGACAACTGCAGCGCCGGCGACGACGACGACGACGACTCTCCAACTTTGACTCCAAACTACGAGAGGGGAAAATCGGAGGGAAAATCAGAGGCAGACAGGCAGGCCGGCAAATGCGTCGCGTTGGCTTTTCCAAAAATAAAAGCCAAGCTAATGAGCCGGCAACATGCAATGCAACAGCGGCAGCAACAACTGCAGCAACTGCCACGCACGTGCAGCAAATAGCAGATATCGGAATGAAGAGAGGAAAAAAGTTCAAAATCATATATAATTGATGGCTGCTCGCAATTGTTGCTATTTTTTCATTTCTTTTGGTAGCTTTTCTGGCCGCTGATTGACAGCCAAATGGCGACAAAAATCAGCATCTGATTGACAACTCAATGCGTGTGCCGAAAACCGAATCTTAATTGATTTTTCCTGAGCATTTCCCGAATATTTCATCGGATGATTTATGGGCACAAATGTTGGGGAAAAACTTTCAAGTCCGAAATAGACAGACATGCATCTTCAACTTAATTTTCAATTGGTATGCGCTGCTCTCGTGGCTCTCGGCTTAAAAACGCTCATTTGTCATCGGTGCAATCCCAAAAATATATATACAGATACAGCTATAGATCGATTGAATATATTTATCTGCAGTTGCAGGCGCGTGTCTATTTTGACTGTCAAAACTGTTTTGCGGCTGTTGTTCCCGCTGACATTTTATTATGTTTGACTTTCTGTCCCGATCCATTTTGGCTGCTCCCAAAAAGATTTTCCAAGGGGATCGAGGGATCTTTGTTTTAATGTGTTCATAAGGATTTCGAACTTATACTTGTGACTTAACACAGCAGAGACAAATCGCTTGATTTTGGAACGTTTTGACCTCTAGACTGGCGGAGGGGGAGTGTTGAAATTAGAAAAATATTTGTTTGGGGGAGCCTATGATAGAGGCAATTTTGAAGAATTAAGTTGAGCTAATTTTGATTTAGTAGTGGAGAAGATCTTTAGAGACTCGAGACTATCAATTAAGGTATCTTTTAGAGAGTTTTTAAATTGTTTTATTAAAACAATTAAGCTTAAAACCTTACAGTTTGTTTTTTTCTTGAATTTTACATTGTTTTTAAAGGTTCTAAGTATAATATTTGTATCTTTTTATCACCCCTTTAATCTGCAACTTTGTCTAAAAAGGCCAAACAACAATCTTATCTTGTTTTATAGTACAAACTTTTTCTAATCTCTGCTTGCCGCGAGATCAGTTCTGTGTCTTAGCCGTGTTTACTCAACTCACTTTGTTTGTTTGACTTTCCCATTTCGAAGTCACTCCGATGTACTACATTTTCCAGCACAAACACACACACTCAGAACTAAAGACCAAGCCAGGAAAAACAGCGATAGAAACAGCTCGCAACATCTTTGCCAATAAATAAGCATAATTTCTGACAAAACACTTGCGGGGTAACAAGATCCGAGAAAACATCTCTTTAACTCAAGGAAGGGGGAAAATGTTGCAAGACTTTCCACACTGTCGAAGAAGAAGAAGAAGGCAAGTCTTTTCCCCCACTAAATGAAATATAAGTGCATTGGCAAACAATAAAAGCAACCGGCGGCAACAACAACAATCGCTTTGCATACACCTGCAAAATGTTGCCGACATTTCCAGTACTCCTCCTCATTCCTCCTCGCTAAGTCGGTCCAGGTGGAGTCTATAGCCGATCGGAGCAGGTGTTGCCTCCACTTGCCGACTGGCTGGCTGCATAATGAATTCATGGGTCTCCCATCGCCATCGCAAGAGCGATCACCCCCCTTGGTAACCCATCCGATACCATTATGCACCCCACAACCATAAAAGTTTCATTCATCTAGTGCGGAGTTACGGAGATTCCGCATCAAAAACACATAGGAAAATTCGAGTTTATATTTAAATTAAGGTTTTAAGTATCTAAAAGTTTTTTCTGGTGTTTTTAAGTACTTACTAGATTTTTTGGGTATTCTTTTCAAGGCTCCAAGAAATATAATTTATAATTATTTATACTAGCAGTAAAATATTTAAGTATTATTATAAAATTTAATTGATAAGCTTTTTGAATGTAGAAAAATGAATTTCTTTACTAGGAACCTAACATTTTTCTCTGCTAATAATTTAGTAAATAATTAATTAATTAATTTCTTCCACGTTTTCTCATCTATAAATAAGTATTAAATAATTTTTTCCCGCAGTGCCTTCCCCATAATTTTTTGCTTCTTCGATTCGCAGTGGCATATTCAATCAGCGCGCCTGGCCAACATGTAAACAGGTGCAATTCTCTTCGGCGTTTTCTAATTATTTTTAGTCGGGGGCTTTTATGCCTTTTCACTGGCACTAAGGCGATCCATTTGCCATTCGCGGCGTTGCGTTGCATTGCTGCCTACCTCCGCTTGGCTCATAGATTTCATTACGCTTTTTTATTGCACAATTTTGCATGTTGTTTATAAACAAATGCATTAATTGCATTTGCCGCTAATGTGATTTAGCGGGTTCCTAGCGGGAAAGGCAACAACAATGGTTGGAAAAACAAATGAAATTAGCTGCAAATGCCATAAAATTCGCCATAGTGCACCTGCGAATGCATCAAAATGCAATAATAATTATTATAACAAACGTATGCATATATATATATATCTGTCCGAGTGAGTGTGCACTCAATTATATTCTTAATAAAATATTATTATTAAATTGGGCGCCACTTGGGGAACTCAAATAGAAGTAAGTTATTATTAATGCTTATTTGCTAAGCTATCAAGTTTTAATGATAACATAAATAGTTGGAACATTTAAAAAGGTTTTTTGTGTATTTTTTTAAAGGTTTTAAATGAATGACATTACAGGTGCCTTTTATGTTTGGTTAATAAATTATTTTAACAGATTTTAAGTAGGTTTATCTCCTTTTTTAATGATTATATATGTCATTAAACTTCCAATTAAGATTTAAGTATTTAAAGTACAAAAAAGAACTAGAGACTTAAAATTTTTTTAAGAGACTTTAATTTGATTGCTTATATTTTTTACATTTGTCATTGGCGGTATTATAAATTATGGGTTATAATATAATAAATTGGTTTTATTTGTTATTTATTAGTGATTACACAGCTAAAACTTTGGTATATATTTTTTGTACAATTAAGAAAATATGGTACACTACTCAACTATAACCTCAGCTATATCTACAAATACGGACTGTTTCATATTTATTTTATATTATATATTGCTGAATATCTTTTACTTTCCAGACTTAATTTACTTTCCACTCGCTGGCCAATTTCCGGGACATTTTCCAAAAGAAAAGCCAAGACCAGGCAGGCAGGCAGCGACAAGGAGAGCAAACATTTTGCCACTTTAACGTTCGTATTAAGCGACAACATTAATTAACTTGCAATTTAGCATAAATACATCATCGCTCAGGCGAGTGGCAAGTTGCAAGTTGCAGGTTGCAGTTTGCCAGTTGCCAGTTGCCGCTTGCATGTTGCATGCTGCCTGCTGCCTGCTGCCTGCTGCCTGCATGCATTTCACCTGGAAAACTCGTATGAAAAGTGCTCCAGTTTAACTTGGTGCACGTTTTCGACAGGCAGTTGGGGGATCTGGATACGAGCAGCAGCAGCAGGCCTTGTATCGTTGTATAGTACGTGTACGTCTATGTTGGCCACCTGTTGCCCGTTGCCAAGTTGCAGTTAGTCAGCCGCTGGGAAATACCAGTTGGCTTTGGCTCTGGCTTCGGCTCGGGCTTGACTTCGTTTGGCTTTGGATCACAGACCTCTGTGGGCATGAGTACAGCAGTGTTGCGGCTTTGAGTACGAGTGCCAGAGAGCTGGGTACGACGATTACGAATGCGAATACGAATACGAGGTGTTGCACAGACGCCGTGGGCCGTCGTTACAGTCTGTTACAGTTACCAAAGTGCAGATGGACGCAGATGCTGCACAGGGAGAAATTGTTATAATATTACAAAAAATTAATTAAAATAGAAGAGACAAATATAAAACTGATAAACTTCTAGAATCTATACAAATTTTATTCCTTCTTTAAAAACCCTCCTTGTTCTTAATAAATTCTTTTTAAAAATATAATTTTCCTGGTCCTAATATATTTCCCTCTCTGTGCCTTGCTTACTGAATGATGAAGTCTGAGTGCCAATGCAGATGCCGTGCCTGCTGCATGCAGATTGGCTTCGATAAGGTGCAGCTCCCCGGAGGCCCCCAGAGATCCCCTCGGATGCCCCAGACTTTGTAGCATCTAATGGCCTTTCTTTTTGACGTTGTTGCCGTCTAATTGCGGGGCGTTGTTTCTCCGCTGGAGCTCCTCTCAGCGCTTTTGTTTTTGTTTGTTTGCATTGTGGCTGTGTTTTGTTTTGGGCAATTTGTCTAAATGACACTAACTAATTGCAAGACTAACGCCCCATAAATGGGTGAGAGCAACCAGGTGCGACAGGTAAAGAGAAAGAGACAATGGCTCTGGATGTGGCTGTGGCTGCGGCGGCGACTTTCACCTGAATAGAGTCCGAGGTTTCGGTCTGGGTCAGTTGCGGGCTTTAACTCATCCATGACAAGCCATGGGATGATATGAGGGCCGAGAAAATACCAATAGTGCGTGGGGAAAGGCTTTTGAATTAGAGATGGGTATTGGCTGAACAATCGGATAGGACTTATCGATAAAGATAAAAGCAATCATGCGGAATTTGATTTAATATTAAATAATTTAAATAACGAATGATTTAAACAAAAATATAAATAAAATAAAAATACAAAATATAAAGAAAAATAGAATAAACAACGAATAATTATATTACAAAAATTATCAATGAAATTATCGATATTTAAAATATCACAAACTATCGTATTTATAATCAAATTTTTGTACAGGATTTAATTGATATAAATATTTAAATATTTACTTATTAGACAATTATCACAGTCTTAAAATATCCACTCTTAGTTATCGATCTTTTCTTCCATCCCTTTCTCAGCAAATTTCCCCAAAAGAAAAGCCTATGGCAAACTGTAAATTTAAATACACATTCATGGGATATTGTTTTCAATTTTCCCCCGCGGCTTGTTTATTGTTTTTAGCTTCGCTTATGTTTGCCATAAATTATCGCACCGAATATTTGTGCACACATTGTTATATTATATTATTATGAGCATTTTTACTTTGTTCTCTCTTGGAAATTCTTGCGGCATTTTCGTGAATTTCGACGGCCGCGCAGCAGCTGCCGTCGATGTGTCTTTCATTGGATTGCAAGAGCTTCAGCTTCGGCACAGCAGCATCGTGTCTTTACAAAAAAAAAAAGAAAAAGAGCAAAAAACTTTAAGTGTCAATTGTTGTGACAAGTCGAAAAAGCGTGAAAATATTGCAAATGAATGCGGACGAGGACGAGGGCCACAGGTGCGTATGAGTAACATTGAGAAGGCGGCCGAACGAAACTAGTTGAGCGGGCCAAATGGGATCCACAGTTGTCAGTGGTTAACTGGCAACCCACTAAAGTCAAAGCACCTGACAGGTCAAACGGTAAAATTAAAGATGGAATTAAAAGAGCACTCGAAAAAAATTACTTAAATATTTTTAAAGAGGTTGTAAGTAAAATTAATATTATTTGAGGGGTTTTTAAAGAAAGCAATGACAAACTTATGGGTAATTAAATATATTTTATAATTTGTATGTTTCTGTCTCAATTTGATCCTAGGATTATTAGGACCTTGAGATAACTTAATTTCTTGTAAGTCAATATAATATTTTTAAGCTTTTTTTATTAAGATGTTTTGTTGTCTGTGATTAAGCTGGTACTCATCAATAATTCCCTTACATTTCTTACAAATTTAGGCGACTTTAAATTCTTTAAAAATAACATAACCAATATATAACAAATACAACAGATTTTTATAGAAAACAAATGAATTTTTCATATATTACAGGAAATATTATTATTTGTTTTAAATCAATCTCCTTTATATTTTTCCCAGCGCATTTTTGATGGCTCTTGATTGCCTCATTTAGTCGGTGTCTACTGTGACTTTGCTGGGAGGGAGTGCTCGCCATAAATCTGCCGGCCATTTAGTGTCCATCATTTCGTCCGGTTTAGTCATCGTCATCTCTCGGCGGCAGTGGCAGTGGCAGGCAAATGAATTGCCGCCGGCCATTTTGAGCCAACAGCAGCTACTCACCGCTCACCGCTGGCTGGCTGTAAATTTGTCAACTTTCGGTTCGGTTTTTTCGGATCATATAGTAGGCATCGTATGGTATCATACGGATCGAGCGAGGTGTGTGCACCTGCACCTGCTGTGCTCATTTCACGAAGCTGCCGCAGTGGCCATTAGCAGCGGCAGCAGTTGCTAATGGGCGCCCAGTACCGCCCCACCGGCAGCAGCAGCAGCCACAGCAACAGCAGCAACATGTGGTGCACAGCTGCAATACATCAGCGGCAGAGTTGTCAGAGCTGGCAGAGTTGCCACCCACTGCTGCAGGCGATCTTGGGCCGACTCTTAGTGTGTCATCAGGCGTTTCCCTTCACCAGAAAAGAGAGAAAACTAAATCAAAACCTGCAGCCTGTCATTTTCCGTCTCTGCACCTGTTACAATGCATTTCGCCTTTATTGATTGCAGCCCATGAATCCGAATTTGTGCCTCCTTTACCTTTGCATGTGTGCACTGAAAAAAATCAAATTAAAAATATCTGAATTACCTTGAAAATATATGTGAAGCGTATTGGAATTTTAAGTAAACTTTTCTCAGGTAAAAGGACATTTTTCAAATATGTTTTTAAAGGAGATTACTAGATTTATATTTCTATAAATTCTATATTTCTATAAACTGCATATTTTAGGTATATTTTGTTGGCTAAATTGGAGAAATATTAGCATGTTATTTCCTACAATGTAAGACCTTTTTTTGTTAAAAGTGTATCTTTGCATTTGTATCTTTTTTCTTCACTTTTTCCCACTGATTTCGCAGTTGCAGTTGCGGTCATTGAGCCGCTGATTTGTGGCGTTTCTAAATTGTTTTTCATGTTTCGACGGCAGCTGCATAATATGTGCACTTTATTGACAGCAACGCCAATTTGATTTAGATACCACTCAGCGTGTTTTTTCAGTGTCTGTGAGTGTCTCGAGTGCGTAGATTGTTTGGCAATTAAATACACGTAAGTGGCAAAAGTTTGCCACACCAAAAAGTGGCAAACACTCGAAGAAATAATGGTATTACTTATTCTTTGAGTGCTTGCAACAAATTTAGTAAGCAAGCTCTATGTTTTAAATTGATCTGCAAAGATTCTTACAAAATTCAGGGAAATTACAAGAGTTTCAACCGCACTTTATAATTATTTTATTGAATTTCCGTGTAAAATATTACATTACGTAGCTAAATAATTTATTGGTTTGAATAATAAACTCTTTTGATTATATTTTATGTCTTAAAATTAGTATTAAACATTTATCTAGTTATATTTAGCCCTTAAAATGATTTATTTCTCTGCATACTAAGTCTGGAATGCACTGAAGGTGTTGGTCATTTTATCTCTAATTTTATGTTCCACTTCGCAACTGATAGCATTCGGATTCGGGTTCCAGAAAAAAAAGGGGTTGTGTCTGCGTCATCAACTGTGACCGCAACCAGCAGCAATATATGTACAGCAGCAACATGAACAGCAGCAACATCAGCCACCATAGTCTGCTCTTTTTGTGAGATAACAAAAAGCCAAGCTAATTATTCGACTTTTATATACTCCTAATATAATAACAATAAACTACATAATATTTATAAATATATATTTATGCCATATGCACCAGAACTTGTTTGTTTTATTTTATAAAATCCGTTTTGTATGGTCCTACTCACGTGATTTGATTAATTTGATTTGTTAATGAAAGGCTAGCGATTCAATTAAATATGTTTAGTGATTAATGTCATACTTCTTACCATAACCGCCTTCTAGAGGCTTTTGAATTAAGTGATTTGTTAATAGTCTCTTTTTCATTGTTTATTTCCTATTTAAAATACATCTCGTATTTATGTAGATATAAATACATTTTAATCTTCAATATGGCAACGATTTTTAACTGTCAAATCTTAAATGGATTTTTTTATTTTGGGTTAACGTTCTCCCACATAACATAGCTATAGAATTAAAGTAAATTCTTTTGCTATTTTATATTATTTAAAACTTTTTTTTATCCAAATACAGCTCCAACCGTAACCCCTATTTCCATGCGACCCCCATTGTTCAACCCAGAGCAATATCGGGTGCAATTACACGCCATGGCATCACTAAATTATCCGCGAGGGCCTGGTTGTGTGGCGTTTTTTGGGGGGAAAACACATACGAACTCGTACAATATGTAGTGGCGCACTCATTGCCATGACTACAAATACTATAAATACAATTGTGCCGCAAATTCAAGTGCAAAGCAAATGGGGACTTTATCGGAATGATGCGAAGTGTACCCGATCGACCGCGAAGCCGGCTGAGGCAGCGGAAGCGTCGCTGATAGCTGATAGTGTCCGGCGGGGGCTCCGGTCCAAATCAAATATAAAACAAAACAAAAAGAAAAATGGGGGAAAAAAATAATATTATAGGGCAAATGCCGAGTGCAAGAGAGGCGTCACTGAAAATATGGGGCGTGACCACCTGCGGAACCACCTGTTCGTTCGATCGATGGTGCGATGTGCGATTTGCGATGCGAAAATCGTTGTATTTGCCAATGACGAGCGATCGTTAGGCATTCTTTTTGTTTGTGTGTTTAATTTGCTCAGGTGTTATGCACCTGATTTGCGCGCTATCGAGCGGGCCCAACGGCCAGATAGAGATAGCGTCGCATCTGGGGACTACAGAGAGAGAGAAGGTGTACTTGAACACGGAGAGAAATTTGGGAAGAGAAAAGGGGAAGGGTTATTTGGCTCTAAAAAAGATTAGAATTAGCCACAAATTAAAAATATACTTTAGGGGTGTGTTGCTTACATTACGTGCAAGCTGTGCGTTTGCCGGCAGAGGCTGGACAGATAAATTTGTTGATCCGCAATTCAAGGCTTTGGGCATCACTGCTTTAAGGACTTAAAAATCACAACCTTCAAACCAATCTTGAGCCTATCCATGAACTTTAAGATAGGATTTCATCAATACAAGCTGACAACAACTTGAATTAAGAGTATCCAAATATCACTAAGAGATCAATTTAATAAAGAAAACTATAAAGAACTTAAATAAAGGCTTAAATATATTTTTTCTCAGTGCCTTTGAACCAGGTAATTGCTCAACTCACCCCAGCGGTGTGGGGCCTTGTTGTTTGCGCATCAACTGCCATGTGAGGGGGAGTGTTGTGGGTTACTAGGTGGGGCAGTCACAAAATGGCGGATCACTAAGTTATTCATTTTCTACGGAGCTGGAGGAGCAGGAGGAGATCCCGCACAATTTATCTTTCCTGGAAGTGACCCAACAAGATACATATATATATTCATAATTTCTTATAAAGCCCAGCTGTGCGAGTGAGTATACATGGGGTTCACCTCACCTAATGATAATTGCTCAATTGTTCTTTAATCTCAGTTTGCGGTTGAGTAGCTTGCGGATTGATAAAAATCTGGGTGAAAGTGCTCAAGTGGCGTCATAAATAATAAGTCACTTGTTTATTTTTGCCCCTTGTGCCGTGGGTACATTGTAGTTAGTAGTTAGTAATGCTAAAGCCAGAAAATTCCCTTGAAATCCAATTACTGGGGAGGGACAATAAAGCGTTTACGAATAGAGATTAAGCCTACAAAGTTGGAAATTAACTCGGGCAACGGAATAATATTTTGATAAGAGGTTTCTGAGGAAGTCTTCCTGAATTTCAACTTAAATTTACACATTTCATTTTGTAAATATTTTTTTAAATATTACAAATATTGCCTTGCTTTTTCCAAGCCAAAAAAACAAGTGCCTTTAACCTCCTATTGTTTTATAGCTGCCACCTTTCGCTCTGGCTTAGTTCCAAAAGTCACAGATTTATGGATCTATGTAAATCCCGACTCTGACTTTTCGCTTGACTAACTGAATGACAGCCTTCAACAGCAACAACATCAAATGACACTGAGCTGGCTCTCAGAAAATGTTTAACAAGCAATTCAATGGGCTTGCTAATGTTATTGCCGTTGCTGTAAAATTGTCTGATTTCTGTTTGGACATTTTCATTTTCATTTCGAGCGCACAATAAAAATTGTATAAATCTAAAACAAAAGTTTAAAGGCTCTCTGCCAAATGTTAATGCGTTGAACACGTCTTGGCCATTAAGCGGCTAAGCTGGCGTTGCCATCGAGAGTCCACATGACGTATGCGTTATGACACAGCGGCGAGGCTGCCGCTATTTCGACTGTTTCTGGTTTTCGCTGTTCGGTTTGTACGGTTTTCGGTTTCTTCTTGGCCAGTTTCTCAGCGCACCCATTCAAATGAGACTCCGCGCACACCTGTTGTCTTGGCCATGGCAATAGGTTTCTATGCGCTTATAAATTGCCACATGTGTGTGTTTGAGTCGCGTTAATGCCATTGTTTTATGCCAGAGAGATATATCTCTATAGGTTTAGAAACCCCTTTTTATATTTGCGCCCTTGTAGAGGATATTATGGGTTTGGTTTGGAGACAAAATGATTTTAGCGGCAATAAACGCTATTCCCCAAAGGATATACCTTTTCCTGAAATTAATATAATTTTCAGAAAATTATGAATATAAAAACTAATAACATTAAGGGCTTAAAAAGTTCCACAAGCATTTGTTTTCCCTTTTTTTTTGCCTGCCAACAGCTGACAGCATTTTTGGAATAGCCCTCGATGATGACATAAAATGGAACAAATGGCCTATGAACGTCGCAAATTAAGGCAATGCAAACAGAGATCCAATTGGAAAACAAAGCCGGGAGTGGTGCCGGGGTAAAAACACAACATTTGTGAGGTCCACCGGCTCGCTTTATCATCCGATTTTGCCCACCCCACTTATGGCCTGTCATCTGCCTTATAAATCGTGTTAAATTTATTCAAAACCTCTTGACTCCTTGCTGACACTGGAATCCACCCCATGGACTCGACTCGCTGGATGCGGTTGCTGCCTGTCCGCGCCAGTTGGCCAAGGGGTGTGTGTGAGAGTTCGGTGTGTTCGAGTGTTTGAGTGAGTGCTGGTTTCCACCCTTCCCTCGCTCTTAATATCGGTGATCCCCTTTGTGAAGTGTTTTCTGGCCTTACTGATGTTATTATTACGTTTGTTTGCACATTTGTCGCCCCGAATTGGCAGACAAATTGCGGGGCGAGTTCATAAATTCTCGCGTTACGGCAATTAGATGACTGCCACGCCCCTCACGCACCTGCCACTCAGACACCTGTTCATGTATCGGCTCTATTAAGATGAGAATCTTACGAGAATAATATATGAAATTAAAATGGAGAAGGGTATGTGCTTTATTTCTTTTGAAAATTATATTTTTGGGCATTTTAAAAATGGAAAATTTTGTTTTGTAAGCTGTAAGTACAGAACTAAAGTGAAAACTTTACGAAATATTTTTTGTAGTATTTATTTAAATATAGTATATCTCATTTATAAAGATGTAAGCCTCATGTTTTTGTAATAAATCTCCCAGGAAAAATACTTAATTAACGTTGTATATGTCAGAAATATTTATTTTAACTTATTTCCTATTTTCCTTTTTATACCCGGTACCCATAGGGTACAAGGGTATTATAAGTTAGTGCCAACCGAGAATGTATGTAACAGGCAGAAGGAGAAATCTCCGACCCTATAAAGTATATATATTCTTGATCAGCGTCACTAGCCGAGTCGATCTAGCCATGTCCGTCTGTCCGTCTGTCCGTCTGTCCGTCTGTCCGTCCGTGTGAAACAACAGATCTCAGAGACTATAAGAGCTAGAGTTACCAAATTTGGTGACAACATTGGAATCTGTTGCACGCAGATCGAGTTTGTTTTAAAATTTGGCCACGCCCACTTCCGCCCCCAAAAAACGAAAAAAACGTAAATAAGCTAGATTCGTAAATTTTGGCTCAAAGTAAATAGATACAATAAATAAGTAGGCATTTGCGGACGTTTTCTGAAAATTTGAGTAAAATTGGATGATAAACATGGAAGTTATTAAACAATTAAGTTTCTTACCATCTTGAGCCACAACGGCAGTAGCGAA
>VNJW01008731.1:0-21212 GCA_008042615.1 Drosophila auraria | reverse complement strand
TGGATCAATCTAGTTCGTAATTACTTTTTAAAGAATTATTTTCTGACCCCACCTCGAATTCGCAAAAAAATATTTGCCGTCGGCAACGACAACTTTCGTTTTGGTTGCCAGTGCTGCCGTACTGTTGGTGAAACCAAACAATCTGGTCGAAATGCTTGTAAAATTAAAAGTAGGGCATTAATTATGTTCAAAGAAGATAAGAAAGGTTTTAATAAATAAAACAGTTTAATTTTATTGTTTAAATGGTACTTTTACCATTTTAAAAAGGTATAAAATTTTCTGTTTAAAGAGTGGCAGCGCTCTTGGACCGATAAATAAACAATTTCTGCATTTATTTGGGTTTAAAACAAACAATTAAAAAAAGTAAAGGCATTTAAACATTCCGTTTACTTCTCAAAACGTCCAAGTCAACTGTTTGAGCAATAAAAATAATTAAATATTTCGATAACAAAACGATGACAAAAAGTTTGTGAAAACCGGAGCACCTGAAAACGAAAACGTACGATTTTGGTCTAAAACGAAAACGAAAAACAAAAGTGAAAACCGGAGCCTGCCTGTATATTACAGAATATTTTAAAAATGGCTAAAAATGGCAAAGAAAAAAAATAAAATGGCCATATTTTTGGCTAATAGCAAAATTAAAGAAAAAGTGGCAAATATTTTTAAAAGTGGCCAGAAATAGCCACTAAATGGCTAACCTGGCAGCACTGCCGCTGACCAGGCAAAAAGTGGGAGAATCATAAGATCGCTTGGCACCAATCGGATGGGGATGTTGTGTCAGCAGTCAGGCTATAAAATTAACATAAGGGTGGCACAGGAATCACCATGGTTAATCATGAATTTATTATAAGGTGGCTTTATTTTAGGCAGCCTCAGAGTTATCTAAGAACTATTTACTTGTTACTTGTTAACTTGTACATATATGGAGTATTGATTTACAACAAAATGTAATGTGAGTACGTAACAGAATAAAACAGAGATATTTCTTTTAAAAATTCATAAAAAATTCTTAATTTTCTATTTGATTTTTATAATAATGTCCTAATCCAATTTTCCAAACAAAAATTGCACCTTTCATCGAGAGCAGCCCGTTTAAAGGGGTTCGATCTAATCAAATTTTACACAGCATTGATCACCCCAGAGATTGTACCCTTTTAGTTTGGCAAATGTGTTTCCCCCTCCGCACACTGATCACCAGATTTAAATGGAAATTCTCACGTTATTTGGTCTACGGGATAAAGTGAAGTGGAGGAGATGTCGAAGTGATCGGAGTGGATCATTTTCACACGCCTCTATTTTTCATGCGTTCTGCTTTCGCGCCTACTGCCAATTACATTCGTGCAACTGTCAGGCCGTTCAATGACAATGACAGCCATGGGGTTAAGCCCTCCCGCCACAACCGAAAGGTTGCTCCACGATCGCTCAACGATTTTCCCTTATTTCTTTACTGTTTTTTGCTCACCTATGCCTACAGTATCGGACTAGGCCTGCACTTGCAGAAATGTATATTGAATTATTATATAGTAAAAGCTGATAATGGTTTTGTGTTATGACTTAACATTTTTTATTCAAGATCTGTATATTTAATAAAATAATTTCCATGTTTCTTGTTAAAGTTTTAGTAATTACTCTAAGCTAAAATCTTTTTTATTTAGGTTTATTTTGTAATAAAATGTTCATCAAACATTTAATGAATTCATACAACTCTGTAGAATATACAATTTACAGATTATTTTTTATTCTGTAGAGTTTTATGAATAATTTAAATATTTTATATAATAATTAAATTAAAATATAATTTAAATATTTAATAAATTACCACAAAAAATGCAATTATACTCGTACATCATTGAAATTATAGATAAAATATTGTGCATTCGGAATAAAACCATTTTTAAATTAATGGCATACGTTTTAAGGTTTCACTTCTACTTTGCTTTTCATCCATCTTTAACTAAATATAATACTTATAAAAATAATATTTTTTTTTATAGAATTCAGAAGCTAACAAGCAAATAAATAAGTAACTCCTTTTTGCCCAGTGTGGAGCAAAAACACAATCACAACCCAATCCATGCATATGCAACCATTATGTGAGGGAGATCAATTCAAAAGGGTCTCCCCCCTGCCAGGCACTCCTCGATCTGCATAGGTCGAAATCAAAATCGAGGAGGAAGGAGAAGGAGCCTGAGCCTGCACCAGGTTATCCTGTGCATGTAATGATCATGGCTGCTGCCTTTGTGCCTCACGCAATTTGTGCGCTGAATAATGCAACGAGGACCGAGCATCGCTATCAATTGCCTGACCCCTAATAACGAATTCGTGCCCAACTTAATTGCAGACATATTGATGAGGAGCCCAGGACCGAGGGGATAATCCTCGAAACCTTTTCCCCGTCCCGTTTTTGGGTTTCCATTTTACAGAGTTCAGTTCTCTTTAGTTTTTTTTTGCCATTTGCGTGTCATTTTCTAAGTAGAATTGGCATTTCTTTTATCTCCGACAAGATCAGATCAGATATCAGAAAAGGTCTAGAGAGGCAGGCAGGTTTCCAGGCAACAATTGAGAGTAAAAGTAAATGTTGTGTTGATCCATATCAACGATCCCCAGCAGTTCCTTTCAGGGATCGTGATCACTTGTTTGTTTAAGTTCTTAGCAGGTTCATCGTCATCGAAATGTTTCTGGTTCGTTGATTTAACAAAATATTAAATCCTTTGTTTGCCTCGCCAACAGGTGGAGGATCGTCCCTAGTCCCGTCTCTCTTTCGCCGCCGGTGTGCTAATTGGATTATGTATTGCTTAATGATCCCCTCGAGGATGTCGGGTGTTAATCACTTAAGCATCCAGCTTGCCATATTCTGCGGTTCTGCGATTAACAACGCCGAAAAAAGGAAAGTCTCTTAAATGGGTCAAGTATGCCAGCGCGAACGGAGGGTTTCTTTTCTCATCTCAAATCCATATTTTGTGGTTCCTGAAGGGAAAACAAAGCAGAAATTTTAATAGGTTAAAGGAGAGATACAGGGGAGTTCCAGTTTGGCCTTAAAATTATTTTTATATCGAGCTTTTCTTTGAATAAATTTAAAAATTTACAGATATTGTATTCCATATTCAAGTCAACTTACTTTTCTTCTGTAAAGATTGTATTAATTGTCAAAAGTTTTACTTGCCATTTATTATAAATATTTTTTACAAGTAATCATTAATTCCAATAAATAATAACCTTACAGTTCAGACTAACTAGAACCCTCGTTGTAAAGTATCCATTTCGAGAACCCCTTGATTTTAATGGCCGGAAGCTAGCCCAGACATTGGCTCAGTTCTCATAGATCAAAAGTCTCCAACCCCTTACACATGAGAGTGCCAGCTCCAAAATGATATTTGTACAATTTGTTAAGCAATTTAATTCTCACACATTGCTGATTTCTTCACATTTTCTTAAATAAACAAATCGAAGAAATCCTACCTGGGTGCGGCCCCTTCTTCAAGACGTTCCCACCTCCCCCACAAGTGCTCAGAATGGCGTGAAAACGCTTGTAGTTGGTGGGCATTATTCTCATTTAACAATCGACTGCACATGGCAGGGGTTTCCAAGATCCGAATAAAAAAAAAACTAAAAAGAAGAGCACATCAAACAAATTAATTTGCTATTGCCATGGATCAGTGCGCAGGCGCAGGTTACTTTTTGGTATCTCTTTTATTTTATTTCTTTTTTATTTGGGGTGTGTTTAACCGCAGAGTTTTTGGGCTTTGAGAAAATATGATTTAAGATGAAATTTTCTTGATTTTCTTGTCTGGAACTTAAAAAGTCTCAATGGGTTTCCTGTCTGCGTTGTGCCTCATTGCACATTGGTCGAGCTTCGGTGATCAGTAAATTTATGCGAAGCTACTTGAAGAACTTGTACCTTAAACACACTCTTTTGCGTGGGAATTTTCATGTTACATTCGCTGTTATTAATTAAGAAAATCGATCGTGTGGAACCAGTAGGCAATTAGGAGGAATTACTTGCATTAGTTGTCTGAAGATAGAAATCAAAACATTAGCTTTTATTTTCTAGTCTAATTAGTTAAGGTCTGTACACGTGTTTAATATATATATATATCTATATAGGAATTAAAAAAGATTTTTTTATTATAATATCATTATGCTAGAAAAGTATTTTATATTGTATTTACATTTATAGAAGTTTACTGTCAAGAAAATATTTCTAATACCGACGCAAACTCCTATTTGATTTTCTTGCTATATTTTTCGTATTAAATTTCACAGATAAACGCACTTCAACATGTCATATTCATCAAACATTTTCAAATTCATTTTTATTTTATGGATTTTTAACTGCAAAGGCCAACAGCTGGAAAGGGGATCGATCGGAGGCACACTTGAGGAGGCAAAAGTATTCCGGGAACGCACGTGTTGCCCAAGTGTTAAAAATGCATTTGAGGAAAATAAATCAGGACAGGAGGAGCGGGAAGGGGCAGCGGGAACAGCGGGCATCGTCACCCAAGTTGAAACTAATTTTATGCATGACTTTTTACACATTCCAGCAATATTTCCCCTGACAGTCAGCACTCCAGCATAGTTGGACAGTTTTTACTTTTGTTTCACGGTCTCGGGGACTGCGACTGCGACATTCCTGCAGTTGCAGTTGCAGTTTTCCCTTTTCCATTCCGAGTGTTTTTCCTGTTGTATTTTATTTTGTTTTGAGTCGAGTGTGCGGCATTTTATGCACAGTTAAGTTAATCTGCCCTAAGCGTACTTAACAATCCGCCGGCATGTGTCATCCTCTCACTTTTTCTCCAATCTGCTGCCTCTGCCGGGCATGTGACACATGAGACGTCGCCGGTCGCCTCCTGGTTTCTGGCTGTGCTCTTGGTCCGTGCCACATAAAAAAAAAGAGAAATACCCACTTGAGGCAGGCCACTTGGATTGCCATCGGCATTAGGTTTTGGAATCCGAATTCCGGGCCATTTGTGGGTTAACGATTTGGCATATGTCGGGCAGCTAATCAATCCGTTGGTCCCTGGTACTTGGCCACAGCAGGTGGCAGGAGATTTATCCTAAAAGTGCCTAAATCTGCAGCCATTACTTCTTATTTTGCCCAAGTATTATTTTTAAAAATGCCTCTATAAGAATGCGTTTATTTTTTGTATCAGATATAATTTTTAATATTATACAAACAATTATTTTGTAATTTATCTAAAGCCCAACTGTACTGTATTTTTATATAAATATTTTATGTTAAGCCCATGGATTAAATTCTGGAGCCTGCTTTATATTATCAGAGAGCTATGCTCCAAGACCTCTCCTAGTCCTAACCACTTCCACCATTCTGGTAATAAATTACCCCCGGGAACATCGGGCTTAGCAACGAAAAGGCATTTCAATGCATCCACCTGATGACTGGCCGGGCATCCAACTAATGACACATAAATATTTATCAGTAGCCCCTAGACCCCGGGACCAGGCCGCCCCCTATCCGAGCTGGAGTTATTACTGAAAAGGGTTCCCGTGGCCATAGCAAAAGCTTTGATCGCTTTTTTTGTCCGTTTGTCTTCTGTAATCTGGCTGAGCCGAGCTACTTGACTTACACACGCAGAACAGGAGAACCAGTTTAGGGGGCATTGAGTAATTACCGCGGGGAAACGGCGGAAGAGAGCCGGAGCCGAGAGGTGAACCTTTTGTGAAGCGAATGCGTCCCTACACGGGAAAGAATATCAAGGAAATAAGCTAGATATTTTATGTAAAAGGTTACTTATCTATAAAGTTATAGAATATATCAAGGCTCTCTCTTTTTAAGAAAATTGTAAATTTTTGCCGAACATATTGAGGAGTGAATTTTATAATTATTTCTTATAGTGTCGCCTATTTTTTCCAGTGCTCGTCCAGCGATGTCTTTCGCTTAATTGCGTAAGGCAGGTGGCAGTGTCTGCCTTTCGGCCGGCAAAGAGAATAAGACACGGTCACAGACAGGCCACTTTAAAGTTGTTCCCGTTGGTGATTAGTGACGGCTCTCCGGCTTCAGCTTCAGCTCTGGCTCCGATTCACCTCTCCTTCTCCCTGTATACCGCAGGTCGAGTGCTTTCCATTATGGCCAAGTGTCAAATTAAGTGCTCACATGATTAATATTTGTGGCCGGCAGGCAGGCATTGTTCCAATAGATTCGACCAATTCCATTTGGCTTCTGTCGTGGGCGAGTGCAATTTTCTCGCTGATTAACCGTGTCGTTTTGCTATTAACTTTTAATTATGAGCCGAAACGCATCAGGCATCTATTCCTTGGTGCGTTTTTACTCTAGCCATAAAGTCAATTGATGTATTTGGCTTTGTCTGATGTTTTTACGATGTCCTGGAACGGATTAGTGGCCAATCTTCAGCGGAAATTGACTGGCATAGCTTTAAGGTGAGTCAGTACCTGGAAAGAAATATTATTTAAGGGTGAGAGTACCTTAGGCAAATTTATATTTATTATTTAGTACAGGTTTCTCTTAGAAAGGTAGATTAAATCCACTTCTGTTCGAAGCAAAAAATTAAATGATTTGACCTTTTATTAGTTTACTTTTTACTTAGAAATGTAGGCTTAAATATCCAACGCTTTTATTTGCATCCAGCCTGCGTTCCTGTTTCCCCTTATATGAGTAATTTTTGTGGCAAAACTTTCGTTTTTTCAGGTCAGTTAATTAATGCGATAATTAATCTTGCTGACTGTCCAACTGGGGGATGATGACGCTCTACGGATTTTTATGGCTCTCGCGGTGAAGCTGACTTTAAATCAGCTAACTGAGCTGTCAGAATTTTACAGTTCCTGTGCGGTCGCAGGCGAATTTGCTTGGCAAAAATTAGGTCAATGCAAAAAAGGGAAATCAGGCGGTAGCAAAAAATATATGCCAGATTTTTGCTTTTATTTGTTGGGTATACAATCATAATGTATAATTAATAATGAAGCCTTAACTTATTTTCTGTGGATTTCCTCTTGATTTCTGTAAGTTCTAGGCCCAACATAGATACGTAGGAACCCAGTGATCTGTAATCACCATCTTCCGCTCTCACACCTTCTTCCTTTCCCTCCAACACCCCAATTAAACTTGAATTACACAGAAAAGTTATCAATTTGATAATAAGAAAAAATAAACCCAATGTTCTAATGCAAGTTTAAGCGGATATATCCAACTATGGATTCAGCCTACCAGGGAACTAATGGAAAAACCTTTGTGTAACTTTGGGCGAGAACTGGTTTTTTCGGTTTTTGTTTTATTTTTTTTTTTTCAGACAATTTGAAACGTAAATTTATGATCCAGTGCGAGCGGTGCGAGCTGTGACTGTGTATCTGTATCCGAGAGATGTCAAGATACACGGACTGAGTTCGCTACTGCGACTCGGACGGTGACTTGATGCACACCTGCACCGCGCGCCGTCGTTGTTGTTGTTTCTCTTTTTATTATTGGTGTTAAAATTATGGGTTACGCCAGCCAAGCCAGTTGCTGGGGTGATCCGCGGTTCGACGAGGTGTGGTTGACAGTCCGCGCCGCCTGCGTGTGTGTTGTGTGTCTGTGTGTAAGACGGTAGCACTTCCCTAGGCCCGGCAACCAGTACCCAGCAACCCCAGCAACCAGCCATCAGCCAGCCACCAGCAACCAGTTCCTGTGATTCAGATTCGGACTCGAATTCTGGACCTCTGGGCCTGTCGTCGTCGACGCGACGTGTCTAAAAAACTGTTCTAAGGGCCATAAATTGTGCCCGCCGCCGCCGTGTTTGCTGTTTGCTGTGGAGCTGAGCCAACCAAAGATCACAATGGATTCAACACTGGTAGTCAAATAATCTCGTTTAATACCTGGCCTTTGTCGATATCTTTGGGTAAATTTATGTTAAGTATACACCGCTTTTATTAGGCCTTAAAGATGGGAGCTAACTAAGAAAAGATCAGCTGAAAGTCAATTTAAAGGGTTTTAAATAAACAAATATATAATTAAATATGAGAGCCAGCCAACAATAATATATTAATAAATAACATTTAACGTTTGTATTTACTAAATAAAAATAAGGCAAATACGAGCATAGACTATATTGGTCCTTTGAGCCGGATGCGTTCATCAACAAAATGATGTTAGGCATTTAAAAGTATATTTGTTTTTAATAATTGTAAGACTGTAACTAAACTATATTTATAATTAAATATACATCAATTAAATTTTCTTTATGAGATCTTCATTCTTCATCAAAATCTTTATAGCAATCGTAAGCATTTTATCTTTATAGGTATATGATTGAATTTTATGTTGCCCAATTAAATTATTAAACTACCATGTTCTTGGTAATTAATTTCACCACAAGAACACATGCTAGAGACATAGATATATTTCATTTTTAAGTTTTACAACAAAAACACTTTATCAAAGGCAATAAAAAGGCTTCTTAATCGAGTTGCATGCAGGATTTTATTTAATTTTTCTTGGCCTTAAGATCCTGGGGGCAAGATTTCAATGGAGGCCTCTTGATTGGACCTCCAACTCGCCGACACCGAACGAACACCTCCTGGGTTCATTAGCCGCAGCATCCTCTGACCAATCAATTACTGGAAACCCCAAGCCGACTCATTAGATGCAGTCGAGATCATGTCTTGTTTCTTCATAAGCAATTGCAGTTCATTACCGAGGATTGGAGCCTCATTAGGGGCAGGGTTCCTTGCAATTTGCAGGCATGCCAAAAGGGTTTAATGTTTTGATTAAGACACAATTCTAACCAGATCCACATCCAGATCCCGATCCCGAGCAGGTGTTGGAAAGACGTTGGCGTGCGGCTGGTAAAATTTTAAATTTGCCATGACCAGAAGCATTACAAGAAGTAAACTACAAAAAAAAGGAAATAAAAATCTGTGTAAGTGAGACCGAGATTCTGAGATTGTTAATCTGGCTCGCTGGCATCTGTTAACTGTACTTTTGGCTAAGACCCAAATGCAGTCGCAATTATCTCGACTTTTATGGCCTGTGGCTTACTGCGTTCTGTTTGGAAATCGACAATAGAAACCTTGACCGATTAGCGACAAGTTAAACCCTTTGTACACAATCTTCTGACCTTAGGTCGTAAATTAATCAAGCCCCGAAGTGAGACCGAGTCGAAACAGAGTCATCAAACGGTGGCAGTGGCTCCACTCCACTCGACTCCGACTACGACTCCAATCCAACACCTGAGCTCCAAGACACAGCCGCACACAAACAAGTTGATTTTCCAGCCCAAATGCCCCCAAAACCCAACCCACTCCACCAAGAAACCCCGCTCGACTCCAATCCAAGCTCAGACCCAGGCCCAAACCCATTGTATGTCATTTTTCAAAACCAGAAATGAAACGAAACCAAACCAAACGAAACGAATTAAAATCTGCAAAGATATTGATATGCGACCTAAAGATACTCCTTGAATTAATTGAAAAAAATCCGGCTCAAAGGACCCTCTGGCCGTCCAACATAAGCACAGCCAAAAAGTGATTACGCGTGGGTATTATAGTTCTCAAGTCTGGATTTTGAAGCACGGACATTAACAAAGGCGCTTATGTTGGGAGTTGATGGTATAGCAAAGTTCACTAGAGGTATACCCTTCTGCTTTACACTTACAGGGTATCCCAAATGAAGCTTGTAGTGCGCTTTGGTCTCGGGGTTTTTACTGCACCGCACGTGCCAAGGCGGCGCGCGGCTTTTGCGCAGGCGAAGTCTTTGGGACTGGGACTTCGGTTTCGGAGTAGGAAAAAAGAGGCAGACACTCAAGACTACAACAGCGACGATGATGATGATGACGATGCCCAAAACAGTTGTGGAACAGTTGTACTTCGTTGTTGCCGCTGGACGTGGCCCCATGTTGGGGGAAAACGCCTAGCCAAGAGCAGCTGAGAGCGGCTATCAGGTAGTAAAAGCGAATGGTAAATGCTCTGAGAAATAAAATACTAAGCAAAGTTAAGAGAAATAAAATTGAGAAAATAAAAATAATAATATAAATTACAAATTATACAATTTTTAAACTTTTTGAGGCAAAATACTATAAGAAACTTAACCAGTTAGATACATATTAATCAAAAGTATATTTGCAAAAATTAAAAATAAATTTCACTGACTTTTATCCAATAACAAATATAGAGAAAAAACATTGGTATTTAATTTAAAGAACTGTACCTTAAAAAAGCTCCTCATTAGAACTTTTATAATCAATAATTCCTGTTTTTCAATCTTGCATTAAAATTAATGCTCTTGCTAGACCCAATTTATATCTTAAATTTAAATTGCTCGTTTATCAGTTTAACTATTTTATATCTAAAAAAAATAACTTGTAAGTATTTTCCTATGAAAAAAAAATGTACCAATTTGTAGACATCTTTCGAGCCCATCTTCTAACCCAAAGAATCGAAGAAAAACTCCGACCATGACTTTTAGGTTGTGCGATGATCAAGACAAGAAAAAAATCCAAATAAAAGAAGCTTTTGGCTCCCTAGAGTAAAAGTCATTTATATTTTTTAGGTTTTGATCAGACGTTTGTCTGTGTGCTGGTGAGCTGAGTTTTTAATTAAAAAACATCTCGGTAGAAACAAAATATCTTGGCTACTTGGGCTCGTGCCCACGGACTCTAAGGTGCCTAAAGTGGGCGTGTTTTTCGGAGGAGGGAGGACGGACTGGGGATAGACAGCAGAGCTTCTTCTCGGAGCAGACATTGTAATTGTGGATCGCGATGTGGTGTTGAAGATGATGATTCAGCCGATTCGACCTGACTTGAATATTTATGGCTCGTGCCAGTGGAGAAACCCTAACTTCAACCTGAACTTCAGCTTCGATTCTGTCTCGACAGCATCTCGAAACTGGATTTATCACCGCCGGAGATGGGTGGCAGCTACTGGAAATTTGTATCTAATGTGTTTGGGTTTCCATGGAAATGGGACTTTTGGAAGCACAGCCTTGCACGTGCCCACTGCTCCCTCCCGATTTCCATTTGCAGGTGTTGTTCCACACAATTTTCTTGGCCACGTTCTGATCTTTGACTGTCAGCGGCGCCCACGCCAATAGATCCCCATGTCTTTGGCTTTGTCTTGTCTCGCTAACTGTGTCAGCAATTAGTTGCGGGCCTTATTTATGGTTTCCATTTGCCATTTGCCTGTTAAATTAATTAGACAAAGCCAATAAGTGGACATGGTATCCATAAAGCCATTTGGTGTTTTCAAAAAATAACACAAGGTCTTTGGTTGGGTTGGGAGATTCAAAAGGGGCGAGAACGTTTTAGAAAGGATTCCAAAAGAGGGTTTTCTTTTAAGGGTAGCCAAAAGATTTGTAAGTTCTATATTAAATACGGATAATATTTTTTTTTTTTACTTTCATAGTGTTTGACTAGCCTGAGCAAGAAATGGTTAAGATGTTGAAATTCGAATTCAAGATACTCAAGATATTCCTTTAATTAATTGATCAAATCCGGCTCGAAGGACCCTCTGGCCCTCCAACATAAGCATACCTAAATTTAATAGTTAAAGTGGCATTCTTTTTTCACACTTTCAAACGTTTTCTGACTCATAAAATTGTATATTATTTTTGTAATTGCTTCTATTTTAAAAATATATCATAAATGGTAAAATAAATCCCTCATTTCCTCCTATTTAAATTGCAACCAACTATTATTACTGTGCTAATCAAAAGTTCCCGCCACAAAGCAATTAATTCACACATAAACATCACAATTAAAGCCGCCTCTTACAAAGAAACACTCTCAGTCTGTTAAGTCAAATGTCAACGACCAGTTCAAAGTGTTTATAACTATCTTTTCAACAACGATCCGTCGACCATTTTGCACAAAAAGAGCCGGTCCCACCACCGACCGAACATTAGTCATCTGTGAGAGGCATGACAGACACAACCAATCGACTACAATAAACTTATCGCGCCTATAAAATCAATCAGCTTTTAATAAAAAATAAGAAAAAAATATAAACAGCGAACACAACAATAAAGAGCTGCTGCTGCTGGTGCTGGAAAAGGAGTTCAGTTTCCGCACATGTGGAGCAGAGATCGGACAATGACTCATGGAGCCGGAGACCCAAGCCGAAACCCATAAATAAGCTCAAATATAAATATTTTGTAGCTCCTCGCGCCACTTGCCGCCGCCTCCTCCTCGTCGTTCTCGGCCCGGGTCTTCCTGGGTCTTTGCTTTTATTTGCCCATTCCGGCGTTGTTTATACAATAAATCTACCTGAAAAGTCGGCCCTCTGCCACATCTAATACGCCACTTATTGGCTTATCGAGGCTTCGTTTATACCCTGAAATTAGTGAAAAATTTTATTATTATTACTTAAGAGATCAATAATTTTAAAAATATATATTTACTTGAAAGGGAACATTTTTAGCCAAATTTCTTTAAATATAATTTGAAGAATATTCAGTTAAAATTAGTTTAAGTTAAATTAACTACAAAACAATAATTTTAGGGAACGAAACAAACCAAAGCACAAGAAACCCCCAACTTTTCCGTCTCAGGGCTTAGGGTATCCATGCCAAAAGAGATGGCTCCGACTGGGTCTAGTCTGGACCAAAGGCCCAACTTACTACCTGCACTTTGTGTGAGTCACCCGAGCAAATCTTGTAGTTTGGCTCACAGTTAAATGATCAACAATTCGTGGCTCGATATGATTAGCAAGTCCCTCGGCCACGTTTCAGGTAGTTAGACCGAAAATGCGACTGTGGCCAAGACCCTGGCCCTGTCTGAACCCAAAAGCTCTTCTGGTCTTCACACATTGAAGTTTTTTTTTCAGCGAGATCGTGCCGACGTCTGGTTGAGCTCTGCTATATACTAAATACTCAGATGACTCATCGCAGATCGAGCCAAATCAGAACTCCCTCTCTCCATCCCGCAGTCTCCTCTGGACATCGAGGATTACTTATTTTTTTAATGCGAATCTTGTGTTTTTCTGTTGGCTTCTTTTGTTGCGATTGTGGTTTCAGGGTTTCAGATTTAGTCGGAATTGCACAAATTATGAGGGCGATCAACAGTGGAAATTGTCTAGGTAGTCGCTTAATTTCTTAATTATGGTGTGAAGCGAAGACTACCAGTCAATAAAACTGTTTAACTTATTGGCACTGAGCTAATTGGGATTTGTTTTACAAAATAAGTTATTTTAGTAAGAGGTATCTTCTGGACTTTAAACATACTTGACTAAAACAGTCTTTAATATAAACAAGAAGCCTACAATTAATTTGTTTATTATTAGCTTTGATGGTGATCGATTCATGGAGCAATATTGCAATTCCCAGACAAACATTAAATTTTCCGGGCTCGGTTAATGCTTGATATTAAAAGCTCTTTTTTTCCAGTTCGTTTGTGATGCACAATTTTATGCAAAAATCTGGTGAATATTCGCTAATAATACATCCGCAGGTGTGTCCAAATATTAGCTGTGATGCAAAATGGCATTTTCAAACGAGGAGGCGTGACCGTGTATTTTCCCATATTAAGTTTAGCAAAGTGTTTATATTGTATATCCTGTTTATAGCTTTCCCCTTCAAAATGTGACCGTGATTGGGTGTCACCAGTTGACATGCGAAAACTGCAAAGGGAAATTTAATTTCAAAGTTATATATTTTATATAATTAATTTTAATATTCTATGTAAAGTGACATTGTTTACTCACTAAATTTTTATGTTTTATAATATAAAAGCCTCGAAAGCATTGGAGAGCTTAGCAAGCCTGTTAAGCTCATGGATGGTAGGGGTATTTATCTCGTCCACAAACAATTTCCGGAATTTATTTCAAGAGTGCTGGAAAAATGCCGCTGCGAAAACTTTATTAACTTTCGTCAAGTACAAGGTTGTCATCCAGACTTTCGAGGGGCTTTAAGATATTATTACGATTTTCTCAAAGAAAGCTTACAAGATTCGAAATATTTTCCATATCGAAACGCCATTAACTTTACACAAAAACCATATGAAGATACTTGCGTTACTTTTGGGTAAAAGCGGAAGCCAGGTTATCAATACAACGCCAAATATTTATTTTAAAACAGTGATATTGAATTAATTATATTTTCCAATCCCGAAGGGTTTTTTTTTTAGTGAAACTTGAAATACAGCTAGAAAAAAAAATCGTAATAAAACACTGCAGTAGTTTAACGAAATATATTATCATTTATTATTTATATTATTATGATATTACAAAATTAACGTGATTTACACTATCGTTTAGTATCGAAATATCGATAGTGCTTCGCAAACCCAAGTATTCGATACATCGATACTATGGAGAGTGGTCAACCCAGCGAGTGGTCAGCCCTAACTTAAAAAAAAATTGCATATTAAATGGAACCGAAAAATAGTGCTAATTTCGTAAGTTATATATTATAAAACTGATAATAAATTAGAGGAACGAATTGGCAAGCTTCAATCATACGATCGTCATGCATAATTCAAAAGCAGTTTCCACTATATTAGTCTGTGTTTAATTGTTGCAGAGCAAGTTGGCCAAGTTTGCGATTTTAAAGTTGTAAATGTAATTGAAACTGATGCCAAGGATGTCAACTTCTTGTAAGGGGGTTAACATTGGCTATTTATTTACTTTGTGTTGACAATGTGTAAACAATTAAAAGTGCTGGTGACCGTGGTTTCTACCAATAAGATTTTATTTTAACCAAAAACGAAATATACATCGTTATTGATACATTTGTACCTATGTACATACATATGTATGTATGCATACGTACATAAATACCGATGTGCATTGCAAACTGATTTGTAGGCGGTATTTTCGCGACGTTATCATCATATATATGTACATCATTATACATACTATGTACATTTGTATGTTAGTACTATGAAACACTCACAAGGACTCAATAATAATTCCGATCAATTATAGCAATTATCTGGGTTCAGCCTGCCCATAAATATCACATAAATTTGCTTTGCCTCAATTGATTTTTTATTGTCAGCTTGATGTCTGTAATTTTTGCATCCATAGTTAAATTTTTTATGCGATTATTATGTTCCTAAAATTTATGGGTGTAGTGAACTTTAGTTAGCTCTCGACAATAGATTGAGGAAGCTTTTCAGATTCGCATTTATATTTCTTACTAATTTGGGGCCCCCTTTAAGAATTTCACCCAAGAGGAAAATTATTTTTATCGTCAATTCATTCATTGAAAGATTTGCTATGAGCTATGTATATATGTATGCACAAATAAATTATATCTGGCATTTTGCCCAGTGGCCGTGCCATGAAAAATCCTATTTCTTTGATTATTTTCCAAACTCGAACGCATCAACGCCAGATCAGACACTAGTATTTATTTGGAACTGGTTGTTCAGTGCTTAGTTTATTTTTAAGTTTAATCTTGGTTAATAACAGTGTTTATGATGTGTTTTACGTTTTGTATAATAGTTAATAGTGTCATAGATAAATCAGAGTAAAGAATACAGAAGAATTCCTTTTAAATTGTCGCTTTAGAATTATGATAATTAGAATAACTTAGCGATACTATGTATACAATTTTTGTTGACTACATACATAAGTCTGATAATTACAATTGTTTATAGTAAAGGAAGTATTTTCAATGAATTGTATTCCTAGCCAATTAGTAACATTTAATTCAAAAAACCTCTTCAAACCATTTCTGATTGCAGCCTTACTCCGAGAAATTTCCTTGCCCATCACCCATTTCAAAACAAAAAGCGTGTGGCACCACCTACCCCAATAATGTGATTAAAACTGTGGCAACGTTGACCCACTTTCACTGCCCGGAGAATGTGAACAGCTGTCAGAAGCTGTGAAATATTGGACAACCCTTGAGACATGCCCAGAGAAGCGATAAACCAAGAGAGGAGACACACTGGACTGGACAGAAGACAGAGGCCACCGACGCGACGCCTCCATCGCTCATCCAACCGAAAGCGAAACAAAAGACAAAGGACGACGGCAACCGGCAAACATGGGAAATACTTCCGATACAAAAGCGATCGCGATCTCTCGATGTGAACGGAACGCACGATCGCCGCCCACACATGGGGATATGGAGGAACAAAAGATGAGTTTTCTTAGCGATGATTAACACGATTTGTCTGAGACTTTATTACTTGGTGAGTATTTAGCTTAAAGCCTTCATCAGGCGGAATAAGCAGTTCTTTCAGTCTTTGAACTTTCTAGAACAACTTCATTTTGAAATTAAACCATCATTAAATAAGGGAACTGATTAAAACATAAATCAGATATTTGTAACTAAAGATGAAAAGCAAAAATAGAGAGTATTCTCGTTTTGGATTCCAGAAAAGCATAAAATTATTATATTGACCGAGGCCGATTAGGTTGGGGAGCAACTGAAGTGGCCATTAAACTGACCCTCAGAATAGTAAAGCTAAATATTCGTTGATATTTTGTATGTAAACCATCTCAGCAATAGCTAAACAAATATATATTGGTTTCCTATTTACGTATATCTCAACACAATTTTTTGTATATTTTTTTAAGCATACCTTTATTATGTACCGCATATCTATTTATTATTCTATTTTAATTGTACACTACCCCAGGCACATCTCCTCTCAAATGGGGCTGGACCTCTTACAGAAAGTAGTGGAAAGTATGGCACAGCATTAAACTGTAATAATAAAAAAGTATTAAAATAAGTTAATCTTTAAATTAGTTTGCTACTCACCAACGTTCTTTCTTTTTCGAAATTCTTCGATACAAGTTGGAATGGTCCTTCTGGTCTGAAACCTTTTGCGGTCAAGATTATTATTAAGGACTCAACGAAATGCCAGGTCACCGAATTGCACATATGAAGAGTTCTCAGATTTGTACAATTCTGGAGCATTTGGAGAAGGAGAAGGTCTTGTTCCCCGAACTCGATCTCAGTACCCGGTAGACGTGTAAAAAACCGTTCCAAAAACTCCAAGGTGTACGCATGCATGGAAACCCAATTAAACAATGAGAAGTCTGGGGAAAAATTCGGATTTCTCCTAAATCTTAATGATTTTAGTTTCGGAACTTGCGGCAGCATCGAATACGTGTGGCAGGAGAAGATTTCCAGATCCTCTAACTCGTTCAAGTACGAGTTCTGATTTTCCAGGATTTTTATGTTTGAAATAAACAAAGTTCGAAGATTTTTTAGAACCGACAGAATTTCAAATATATTGATTGCCCGTGAGTGGCTCCTTAGTGTGAGGCTTAGGTTTTCCAAATTAATTAGATTTTGTATGTAATAAACTGCAAATATAAGTAAATATGTCACAAATATTTTTAATAATGTCAGACATTTAAAACTCACCTTCGCTGCAGGCAAAACCATGTAAAAGTAATTTGGTTAGACTCGGAAGCTGCTTTAAGCCGTTTATAATATCTGCAGAGGCCTCACAGTCCTCTCTTATATGCAGATGAACTGATCTCAGGCTTTTTACGTTGCGTAGCAGCGAGGAAATCTGGACTAAGTTATTATTATTCACATTAAACAGTATTGATTCCAGAAACGGGCACTCTCTCTCGATTAGTCTAAATGGAATACTATTCTGGCTGTCCCACATGCCATTTATTTGGCGCACTTGTCTTCCGCAAAGCGACAAAATCACGGGCCATTTCTCAACAGATAATTTCGGGTTCCGGATGTCCATATCGATGAAATCACTGCGACTGTGCTCGGCAAAAGCTATGCCCAGCAAGGGATCTGCTTGGGCCAGGTGCAGTTTCTCTTCTAAGTGGAGTTCTTTAAATATTAAGTCCAGAACTTCCACGGGCAGACCTGTTAGGTGAATTGGATCCTCCATCGTGCGGTATTCGAAATTAAAATCGACTTTAACGCTAGACTATGGTTTTGATACTGATTCGCCTCTGAGCTTAGGAGAGATACTTTTTAGGGCCTTATTGTCTAATTGATAACCCCTGACATATGTATTTTTAAATGGAATTTGATTAATATTTTAGAAACACTTAATTGATTTAAATGAGTCATTGGTCGAAAAAAAAGTACACAGATATGTAATCACTGCGGACGGCAGTCGATAAGCACCGAGACTGTGGTACGCAAGGAGACTACTATATAGAGCCGTAGAATTGAAAATCTGCTACAATAGTCTGATCAGAACCATTCCTATCTTGATGGAAATTTATTGTAAAGCTCTTCGAAACAGCATACTAACGGTTTAGTTCAAGAGAAATGGGAGTGAAAGTGGGAAAATTAACATTTTGAAAAAATGTATACATTAAAATTAGGCAGAAAATATAAAAATTTTGAAACTAAATAATGTGTTATTTATTACTATTTTTTCATAACTATTAAATGTAAATTAAATTTGGTATCATCATTTTTTTGAGTTGAATGTGCGATCGTCACTTTAATCTCACCTCGTTAAGAGGTGTTTTTGTTTGAAATTAAATACAAAACAAAGCAAAATCTTTAGCAAGCTGTAGTCTTATCTATTAGTCCTACTAGTCTTATTATCATGAATCATATGTATTAGGCAAGATCGTTACTGCGGCTGAGATAATACATTTACTTTCTAAAATAAAATGAATGAACATTTGTCATAAAAGTTTGTCCAAATATGTAGTGATTTCTTGTCAAACTTTAAGTACACTGAACACAATTAGTCGTTATTGGTTCTATCTTTTATCCATGTTAATCCTCAGGCTTATAATTAGACTTTATTACTTGTGAGAATTTAGCTTAAAGCCTTCATCAGGCGGAATAAGCAGGTCTTTCAGTCTTCGAACTTTCTAGAATAACGTCTTTTTTCAAATTAAACCATCTTAAAATTAGGGAACTGATTAAAATATAAATCAAATTTTTGTGACAAAAGATGTGAAAGCACATTTGGATTTCCGAAAATCATAAAATTACTATATTGACCGAGGACGATAAGTTTATGGAGCTTTTTCCCAAACAAAATTAGTCAAAATAAGTTAATAAACTGTCAACATAACATTTTATCAGCTCTGTTTACTTCTGTCAACGTCGGCAGAGACAAATGCTCGACAGCAAAAGTTGTGCCGCTATATAGATTTCCTCTGGTAAAGGCGGAAAGGTTATCAATACACCGCCAAATATTTGTGGAGCTTTTTCCAAAGCTTAATTAACTAGAATTAGCCAGTAAACTGATATTTTCTATGTAAACCATCTCAGCAGTAGCTTAGCAAATATACATATTGGTTTTCTATATCCCTTTATCTCAGCACTATTTTTTTTAGTTTTTTAAGCATACCTTTTTTTTTATTTTTTCCATTTTAATTGTTTATCAAACACAACCCCAGGCACATTTCTCAAATGGAGTTGGACCTCTTACTGAAACTAGTCGAAACTTTGTCAAAGCATTAAACTGTAACAATAAAAAAGTATTAAAATAAGTAAATATTTAAATAAGTTTTTTACTCACCATCGGGTTTTCTTTTTCGTAATTCTTTAAAACAAGTTGGAATTGTCTTTCTGGGCTGAAACCTTTTGCGTTCAACAAATTCATGAAGGACTCAACGAAACACCAGGTGACCGAATTGCACAAATGGAGAGTTCTCAGATAAGTACAATTCTGGAGCATTTGGAGAAGGTCTTGTTCCCCAAACTCGACCTCAGTACCCGGTAGACGTGTAAAAAACAGTTCCAAAAACTCCAAAGTGTTCGCATGCATGGAAACCCAATTAAACATTGAGAAGTCTGGGGAAAAATTCGGATTTCTCCTAAATCTTAGTGATTTTAGTTTCGGAACTTGCGGCAGCATTGAATACGTGTGGCAGGAGAAGATTTCCAGATTCTCTAACTCGTTAAAGTACGATTTTTGTTTTTCAAAGATGTTCATGTTTGAAATAAACAAAGTCCGAAGATTTCTTAGAACCGACAAAATTTCAAATATATTGATTGCCCGAGAGTGGCTCCTTAGTGTGAGGCTTAGGTTTTCCAAATGAATTAGGTTTTGTATGTGGTTAACTGAGAATTAAAGGTACCTGTATTATACATATTTTGAGTGGGGTCCAAATTTCAAAACTCACCTTCGTTGCAGGCAAAACCATGTAAAAGTAATTTGGTTAGGCTCGGAAGCTGCTTTAAGCCGTTTATAATATCTGCAGAGGCCTCACAGTCCTCTCTTATATGCAGATGAACTGATCTCAGGCTTTTTAGATTGGGTAGCAAGGAGGTAATCTGCACTAAATTATGATTGTTCACATTAAACAGTATTGATTCCAGAAACGGGCACTGGGTCTCGATTAGTCTAAATGGAATACTATTCTGGCTGTCCCACATGCCATTTATTTGGCGCACTTGTCTTCCGCAAAGCGACAAAATCACGGGCCATTTCTCAACAGGTAATTTCGGGTTCCGGATGTCCATATCGACGAAATCACTGCGACTGTGCACGGTGAAAGCTATGCCCAGCAAGGGATCTGCTTGGGCCAGGTGCAGTTTCTCTTCTAAGTGGAGTTCTTTAAATATTAAGTCCAGAACTTCCACGGGCAGACCTGTTAGGTGAATTGGATCCTCCATCGTGCGGTATTCGAAATTAAAATCGAGTTTAACGCTAGACTATTGTTTTGATACTGATTCGCCTCTAAGCTTAGGCGAGATACTTTATAGGGCCTTATTGTGTAACAGCTGATTAAGTGACGTAAATGATAACCCTTGACATATATATTTTTAAATGGAATTTGGCTATATAGAGCCATAGAATTGAAAATCTGCTACAATAGTCCGATCAGAACCATTTCTATCTTGATGGAAAGTTTTTGTAAAGCTCTTCGAAACAGCATACTAACGGATTAGTTCAGGAGTAATGGGAGTGAAACTGGGAAACTTAACATTTTGAAAACTTAGGTGAAAAAATGTATACATTAAAATTACGGAGAAAATTAAAAAATTTTGAAACTAAAATATATGTTATTTATGTGGGGTGTGTCTGCCTCGAGGTGCAAGCATACCTGCGACACCCTAGATACCCTAGACAACAACAACGAGCAACCAACAAGCCACAAGCAGATGACGACGAACGCAACGAGTATGGATGACGAGCTGGCAACCCTGAGACGACGAGATGGATACAGAAGAGGATGAGAGCAACGACGATGACGATCGAGCACGAGTAGGAGAGAGAGCTTGCAACGAGTACGACGAGCAGGCAACCGAAGACGAGAGAGGGAGAGTTGAGTTCGAGCCTTTAACGACGACGGTCCTACGACGCTGGGCCAAAACGACGGAGAGATTAACGACGAGAGAGTTTCTATTTCTTATTTCAAAA
>VNJW01008730.1:0-35592 GCA_008042615.1 Drosophila auraria | reverse complement strand
GGCAGGAACCACTTCCACAGAGACGTCCTCATCAACCATAACTACTGAGACCTCGGCAGGAACCACTTCCACAGAGACGTCCTCATCAACCATAACTACTGAGACCTCGGCAGGAACCACTTCCACAGAGACGTCCTCATCAACCATAACTACTGAGACCTCGGCAGGAACCACTTCCACAGAGACGTCCTCATCAACCATAACTACTGAGACCTCGGCAGGAACCACTTCCACAGAGACGTCCTCATCAACCATAACTACTGAGACCTCGGCAGGAACCACTTCCACAGAGACGTCCTCATCAACCATAACTACTGAGACCTCGGCAGGAACCACTTCCACAGAGACGTCCTCATCAACCATAACTACTGAGACCTCGGCAGGAACCACTTCCACAGAGACGTCCTCATCAACCATAACTACTGAGACCTCGGCAGGAACCACTTCCACAGAGACGTCCTCATCAACCATAACTACTGAGACCTCGGCAGGAACCACTTCCACAGAGACGTCCTCATCAACCATAACTACTGAGACCTCGGCAGGAACCACTTCCTCTACAGATACTTCCTCAGATAGCACTTCGGATAGCACTTCGGAGAGTACTTCGGAAACTACTTCAGAGAGTACTACAGCTGGTACAACAGCACCAACCACACCACCACCATTCAATGAGGTCGTGTATTGCCAAGGCATCAATTCCACGGGTCGCTATCCCATTCCCAACGACACGGTCTGCACGAGGTAAGTCCATTAAAGCACCTCTAACACCCTTAAGAACCTAATTTGAATTATTCCTGATTTTTCCAGCTATATCTACTGCGTATTCAGAGGCACTAGCTACGTGGGAATACTATACCCCTGCCCCGTGGCGAGGCCCTATTTCAGTACGGATATCAACAATTGTGGCACTGTAAGGCCTACCCTTGCTGGTTGCACTAATTAGGAATATCTTGTATATATTTTAAAGCCACATACTCCTTTGTAATAAATATTATAAAAATAAAACACTTTTAGTTTAATTAATAAAAGCAAATATCAGATTATATAGAATATCATTGAAACACATATTTAATAGAAAATCAATTTATTTTTTTGCCGCGAAAATTAATCAATATTTCCCAGCTAATTATAGACTTTTTCTTGATATACCCCATAGTATTTTTTACTATTTATCCTTCTTAAGTAGCCTCTCTGTCGCACTCAAAGGTGGACTGCAAACTTAAGGCCTCACATTGGTCCACACAGTATTTACCCGATTGTATGGAGCAGAAAGTGTTATCCTTGCACTTCATAATTGTGTCGCCCAGCTCATTGCCATTGCAGTACTGGAAGGTGGTCCTGCTGGTGCAGACGAACATCGCGCTTCCGTCGCAGACTGGGCAGTTCACTTCGGTGCAGGAAGGCGTGACTCCCTGCGGCATGCAGATCCTGGCCAAGTCGGTGCAAACCTGGCCATCGGGACACGCGATTACTGTACCTGGTGGCACATTATCCGAGCATAAGCTAAAGTGCGTCTCATTCAGGCACTTGACATTGTTATCCTTATTGCACTTATTGCACGTCGAATCGGCCAGGACAACGGCTGACATGCAACAGATGGCCAGCAAGGAGCACTGTATAATATTTAGAAATTAACCAGGAATATTAAAAAAACTTTTCTTTATAATTAGCTACCAGAATTCTCAGGAACTGGTAGTGCTGCATTGTGATCCTCCGGCAATTGCAAACTGACTGAGGGAAACATCTGCGATGCACTTTTTAAATAAGCTCAGGAGGCAAATAGTTGCAACGGTTTATAAGGGGTTTTAGTCTTAGATATATGAACGTTATAAAACAAGTAGCTGGAAAGTGCATCTAATGACCTCACAGGGAAATGAAATAGGATGGGAATAAAGCTACTCCCGAGATAAGAGTGATTTTTTTTAAAGAGGTAAAAGAATCTTGATAGTTTGTAATCTTTTATCTTAAATTAAATTCTGTGTAGAATTAACTAGCCTATTTTTTTTCGTTCAGCTGTCAATAACCTTAACTCAACATAAATATTTAAAATTTATTTTAATTATTTGTTTTGTGAATGTCTCAATAGCGAATTCAAACGTTATGAACCGACAAGCTACTATAACTTTCACGACGCAAGTCGTTCCACCTGTTTGGAGCCTGGTAATTATCGTGTATATCGACTCCTGGTCAATGTCCGCACCCACGTCTCAATCCAGTTTGATGCAACCTGCCGAGAATCGCTCGAAACATTCCCATCATGAGAAGAGGGCCCATAAAACCGCAATCATGTGGAAAGCCTATCCAAATAAAACAATTAGCAGGCGCGGAGAAAAGCAAAGAGTAGATAAAAATTGGTGGCAGAAATAGGCGGACCAGACTTGGAGCCAACATAGGCTAACCTTAGTAGCCCCGGAACCTTGACAGTGAACAGAAGCAGTTCGGAAAAAACAGAAGAGAAATGTCTCAAAGGATAGAGTACTTCGTTAAAGGACTAGCAGTGGTAAAAGGATTTTTAAGCTGATCTGTATAATGCGGAGAGGAACCACAAGATTAGGAAACGATTTAAAGGATTTTAAATGGTTTCAATTCTTATGCCTTAATAAAACAGTTCAGGCTTGAATAAAAATGAAATGTGGAACATTGCTTAATGTACAATTATCTAAAACAAATAATATTTTTCAGGTGCTTCTGGCCCTTTTTGTGGCTCAAACCACGTCCGATTGCAATGTCTGTCAGTCCAATAAGGTGGCCTGCATCAACTCCACCTCCTTCTATTTGTGCTTTGGCGGTAAGTTAAAAGTAAACCTTATATAAACTAGCATTGAATATTATTCCTATATCTTACCAGATGGAACCCCTCATAGGGATCAGCTGTATCACTGCCTCGAGGGCTTGCACTGCACCAATCTCACGGCGATCTGCGTTCAGAAGAGCAGCCAGCGGCCTCCGAGCTGCGGGGACATCTCGAAGTGTGGCCAGTGCAATGCCAACATCAACAGCCTGTTCGCCTGCCAGAGCCGCACCATCTTCCAGATGTGCTACGGAGCCAACAGACCCACCGGGAAGTTTGGCTATTGCCCCGCGGGCACGATTTGCGATGCCAGCAGCACCGCCATTTGTGTGCCGGAGGTGCCGGGTCAGACAGTTACCTGTGACATCAACGATGAGCTAGTGGACACCACCACTCCTTCCTCCTCGTCGGTGACCACTGAGAGCAGCACGGAAAGCTCCACCGAGGAGTCCACCACGGAGACCCTTCTGACTGCCGCCCAAATATGCGCTCAATGGAAGAAAACCGGACTTTTTAACTTGATCCCCGCGGATCCCTACTGCCAGCGGTGAGTACATATTTTGGAAATATTATTTTTTTAAAATAAACATAATTTAAAAAAAGTTAAAAAGATCCCAGATACCAGTTCACACGGGCGTGATCTCTGTTTATGTTATTTTTTGGCGCTTCTTATAATGCGTGAATTTGCGTATCTTTCCACCTCTCAAGTTAAATTTTAATAAATTTTATTCACTTATCTTTACAGCTACGTTAGTTGCTATTTCAAAAACACCACTCTTATCAGATCTGCGGAATACAACTGCCCAGCGAACACGTTCTTCGTTTCCCAGACCCAGAGCTGCGTCTACGTGAATCCGGGCCACTGTCTCCAAATTTAACTCAAGAAAACCAACAAATAAACCTTCGAATACTCTTCTTGAGAAGCTCTTTTAATCCAGGGGGACTCCGTTGAGGGTTAGGCTGGCCACCGTGGCGGAGCAGGTGGAGGGCAGGGCGGCGACACAGGTCCGGCTGGCGCTGTTATAGTACAGATTGCCCGGACAGGTGTACATCTGGCCGTTCCAGGCGCCGCTGAGCAGGAAGCAGTAGATATACTGGTGGCACGTGGTGCTGGCATCCGTGCCCACCGGATAGTAGCCCTGCGCCCGCATCGCCTGGCAGTATGCTTTGGGATTGCTGGTCGTGGGCGCAACGGTTGTCGAGGTGGTGGAGCTCACGCTGGTGGAGCAAGTGGAGGGCATTGAGGTTACACACAGTCCCGAGGCACTGCTGAAGTACATGCTGCCCGGACAGGTGTAGGTCTGGCCGATCCAGCTGCCTTTGACCAGGGAGCAGGAGATGTACTGGTGACAGGTCGTAGAGGCATCATTGCCCACAGCGTAGTTTCCCTGCTTCTTGACCGCAGCGCAGTACGAGGATGCCGAGCTGGTGGAGGGGCTCGTCAACGTGGCTGCGGTGGTGCTAGTGGTTCTAGTGGTGGTGCTTGTGGTTGTGTCATCGGCATACGAACAGGTGGGCATTACCTAGGTAAATGGGGGATTTACAATTTTATTCTGACTGTGAATTTCCAGGAAATAAATTTATCTTAAGCTCAGCTTTGGGTCCACCTAACATCCTCTTTAAATAGTCTCAAAGAGTTTTATTTTCAAAGCTAAGGATTGGCTGTGCTCAAAATCATCTCCTGTAAGCAAATCGTCTTTCCTGGCATTTAATTTCCTCTCCGGAGCTTTCTTAGCTATTATTTCTTTTATATTTCTCGTAGACTCTTTGCAAACGCCACAATTTCCCTTCAAGAACAGCAAAACCCAACATCCTGACACACTTTGTAGCTTCAAGAACCCGGAACTCACCCCATTTGCTGGCAGACCGCATATCTGGGTATCGTTGACGTTGCACACATAGCCGTCGGCACAGGTGCCCGTCGAATCCTGGACGGTATCCGTGCCCAGGCAGAGGGCGAAGCTGTCGGTTCCGGTGCAGGCGAACGTCTGACTGGAGTCGCACTTGTTGCACTCCTGGCAGTCGGACGTGGCCTCCCCTTCCGGCTGGCAGAGCACCCCGCTCGACGCACTGACGCAAACGTAGCCGTCGGGACAGGCGGCGGGCGATGCGGTGGGCAGGACGCCCACTTGGCAGGCCTGCATCTGGGTCGCCGAGTAGCAGGTGAGATTGTTGACGGCGTTGCACACGTTGCAGGTGCCGCGGGTCGAGGCCACCAGACAGGAGAGGACGACGACGAGGACGAGCGCCTTGCCAAGTGGCAGGCAAATACGGTTAGGCGACATTTCTGGCTGCGATTGTCTTCCAACTGATGCTCGTGGCCAGCAGCCAGACGGCTTAAATACGGTGCTATTTTTTCGGCATCTGTTTGGGAGTGCGCAGATTGCCCCTAATCCGCACAGACCTCGCAGCCAGCGGGACCTTGTCGGGTGCTCCAATTTAGATAAGCTCCCGGGTCTCGGGGTCGGCTGCGCAAAAGCCTTGCATACTTTCCGGCGACTGGCGATTTTCTGTTAGTGAGCAGGAAAAGAGGCATCAGAGGCTTTCGGCAGTTTAGTTGGGTTTCAAAATATTTCAATTTCGATGTTGAGCTTTCTTAGTGATGTATACTAATTATAAAATGATATTTTTGAAGTCATTGCAACTAGTATTTATTTAATATTTATTTAAAAACGAAACTTGGCCGCAAAAACTACATTTTTACTTTAGTGTTACTGGAACTAAGATCGATTAAGGTCCTCAAATACAAATATTTAATAGACAAAAGACAGACTATGACGTTTAGGTATTTATTATAAAATATCATTTTTGTATTCTTTGCCACTAGTATTCATTTTAATCTTTATTTAAAAACGAAACAAGGTCGCAAAAACCATATTATAACTGGAACTAAGATCGATTAAGGTACTCAAATATGAATACGTATTTCAATAATAATATTTTAGTTACGAGCAACTGTGTTTTTATTTATATTATGTTCAAAATAAATATATACAAGTATTACTCGTGGTTTTAACTAAGCGTTCATTAAATCTTGTTAGGATCAAATTTGAAATTACATTAAAGAGTAAAAGTAGTATTCTTTGTTCAAATTTGTAACTTTTATCATTATTATTCCATTATAAACTTATTTAACAAAACCTGTTCAGTGGCAATAATAATGTTTAAACAGACACTTTTCAAATATTTAGATGGCACTGAAATTACGCAACCTCTATAATTTTTGCTAGCAAACACCATAATGATAATCTTGACCAACTTTTTGGATAAGACTGATACTTAATCTGGCTGCAGAGTGGCGATAGCTGCAGTTGCTCTCGACGATGCTCCGCAACCTGCTGTGCTTGGGAATCCTGCTGGCCATTTACTTCGCCTGTGGCCAGGCGGAGTGCAATGCGTGCTCCGCCGCCACCAAGAAGGCCTGTGTGTCCAGAAATCAGTACCAGAACTGCACGAATAGGATTCCGTCGGGACCCATTTACACCTGTCCGAATAATACCAATTGCACGGCTTCCGCTGAGCTGTGCACCTCGAGTGAGGCCTTGGTCGCCTGCGCGGACTGCGCCAAGTGCAATGGCACCCAGCTTTTCACCTGTACAAGTCCCAGCACCTTCGCCGCTTGTGTAGGTGTGACTGTGTGGAGTACCGAGTACAGCTGCACCCAGGGGCAGGTGTGCAACATCAACAATCCAGTCATCTGTGCGGAGTCTTTGAATGGCACGGGCGCCACCTGCTCGTATTACGGTACTGCCACGGCAATCGATAGCTTTTGCAACCTGAGGGCCTCCGTCGGTCGCTATCCGAATCCCAATGACTCCAGCTGTCTACGGTGAGTTTTCTGGACTCTATTCCTTCAACTCTTTATTAAGCGATCTCCGTTCTTCCCAAGATATATCTACTGTGTTCGCAAGTCTACCGGGTGGATTGGAAATGTCTATCTGTGTCCTTCCACCAAGCCCTACTTTGATGCCAGCTCCTCGGTGTGCACTAAGACCAAACCTTATTCCTGCACTTGATTTTAGTTTGTGAAAATTATTTGCAGTTATCTTCTACCATAAAGTGCAATGTTATCTCTTTTTAAGCACAGCCTATAAAATGAATAAACCATACTTGTTTACAGTTTCGTACGTCATTATCTTTACGATTTCGCACTTCTGTGGTGACTCGTGATATATCATCACATAATAGCTTATAATTGTTTGAGAGGCAAGTAATAAAAATATATAAAGTTACAAGGAAAACACGTGATGTAAAAGAGGCTAACAGTTTACTTTTTTTTCCAGGAATCGAGGCAAGATAATAGACGATTTTATTTTGTTTATTTATTTATAAATACATATTTTAACAAATTCTGTTTTTGAAAATAACCCCATTTCTAAGATTCATAAGACCCGCATATTCGAAAAAAATATATTTAGATATACATAAAGAAGTAATCAACGATACTTAGTAACTTTCTTTTTATACCCTTGCGGAGGGTATTTTAATTTTGCCATGATATTTGCAACTCAGTGAAGGAGGCATCTCCGACCCCATAAGGTATATATATTCCGTCTGTCTGTCCGTCTGTCTGTCCGTCTGTCTGTCCGTCTGTCTGTCCGTCTGTCTGTCTGTCTGTCGGTTTCTACGCGAACTAGTCTCTCAGCTTTTGAGCTTTCGGGCTAAAATTTTCAGCATAGTCTTATTTCTTTAGCACGCAGTATATATGTCGGAACGAAATCGGACCACTATATCCTATAGCTGCCATAGGAATGATGGCTATATTAATGTAAAAAAAATTTTAACTTCTCTGTTTTTCAACGAATTTCTATTAATTTCGAGTTTTTTATAGTTCTAGAATTACTTTTTTTTAATTTCATTAAGATCGGACAACTATATCATATAGCTGCCATAGAAGGGATCGGTCGATTAATATGAAAATGTAAAATTCTACATGTAAAATGTAAAATTTACAAAATTTACATAATTTGAAATTTTTTTTTTTTTACATTACCAAAATGGATCGATTTTCTATGATCCAATTTCTGACTGCAAGGGTATACAAACTTCGGTTTACCGAAGTTAGCTTTCTTTCTCGTTATACCTCACTTTCTTTTAATCTCCGTCGGGAAGAACAAAGTCCGCTGGGAGAAATTATGTCCGCCGGGAAAAATGGTCTCCTCCGGTAGGAATTATCTCCGCCGAAAAGAATTACCTCCGCCGGAAAGAATTATCTCCGCTAGGAAGAATTATCTCTGCCGGGAGGAATTATCTCCGCTGCGAGGAATTATCTCAGTCGGGAAAAATTAACTCCGCTGGGAAGAAATATCCCCCCGGAGGAATAATCTCCGTTGAGATTGCTTTGGGTACCGGGTATTTCACAGTCGGTCATTCTAATATTAATACTATTATATATAAGAACTCGCAAAAGTCAGCCCCGTTTTGGTCAAATTCCGTATCTTTCACGCTTTGCCTGCAATGTACAAGCAACAGCGAACACTCGTTCGTTTCGCATGTTTATTCTTCCAATATTTTTTACAACAATTTTAATAAAATTAACTTAGTTTTGACAAACACATGTAATTTAATGGGTTTCCATGCCAAAATTTACTTTACTTACTACTTAATTGTAGACATTAATCCCCATTGCAGTTATTGCTCTTTGTTGGAAGTTCTAGTTTTCTGCGCTTGATAAGATAAGTCCGAGGGCATAAAGTCAGCTACCCGGCACTAAGTATCGCTAGTTAGCCTCAAAGATGCTGCGTCTTCTGTTCTTGCTGGGACTCGGCGTTGTGCTGGGGATCCTCATCCGGGGCATCCGGGCGGACTGCAATGTCTGTTCCGCGGAGAGCAACGTGGCCTGCGTCTCGAACACCGCATTCCAGTTCTGCTCCGCCGACGAGCTCCCCACGGGAACGGTGTACAACTGCCCCACGGGATACTACTGCACACCGAATGCGGCTATTTGCGATGCCAACGAGGCCTTCAGATCCTGCATGGGCTGTGGCACCTGCAATGCGGACAACACCTTCGCCTGCCTAACCGCCACCAGCTTTGCCCTGTGCCTGGGAACCACTTCGGCATCGCAGATCGTCGGCAACTGCGGAGCGAACTATGTCTGCGATTGGAACAATGCGAATATTTGCGGCACTCCCGCCACGGGATCTCAGGCCACGTGTCCTGGCAGCACTGATGGAACTGGAAATGGTGTGGATCCCACCACCGTGACACCCACGGAATACTGCGCGACCGTCCAGCAGAGCGGAAGATTTCCCTATGGCATAGATCTCACCACCACCTGCAGGCAGTGAGTATATGATTGGATTTTGTTGTTACCCTTATTTAATTTGGAATTTCTTAATAGGTATATATATTGCCACGTGAATGCAGATGTCTGGATTGGAGGCCTCTACGATTGTCCGGGCCTCACGTACTTCAACAGCACCTCCCGACTCTGCGGTCCTGGGGTTCCTCCGAGGTGCACTTCTGGCGTGGCCACTTTGAGCCTGGTTTCTCAGACCTAAACCTGAATAATTTAATTGTACCTAAGGAAAAGGGAATTAAAAATAATATAAATAATATATAAAGAAATAAAGAAGTGGTAGACAGGCAATACATGTCGGAATTGCGTTCTTAGAGTGTTAGAAATAGATAAAAGTGGCTAAATTTGAAAAAAAAGAAATGGGTATAATGCATAAAATATGCAATGACCACAAAAACAGCTATTTAACTCTAAAAAAGGCTAGAATTAGTCACAAAATTATAATTTAAATAAATATATTCTATGCTTACTCTGGGGGTGCCGGCAGAGGCCGGCAGAGAAATTTGCTGACGCGAATCAGGCCTGTGAGCGTCACTAAAGGAATAAAATAAATACCATAAATATTGTATCTTTCTTTTATAATTAATATATTTTTTGATAGAATATACCCTAGTTTTATATACTTGTTATAAATAGGCATTGATAGATACTTCACAGACATTAAGACAGCTTGAACTTAGGTTAGGACTCAAGATCCTTTGTTTATCTATATAATACTTTTTATAGCGTTGAAATGAAATCAGAACTGGCCCTGAACTCTTTCAAACGATTACCAGGAATAAAGTTTATTCAAAGTAATAAAGTTTATTTGTACTTTTTTAAGGGCTCGCAATTACCTCTGTTTGTTCATAAGCTATTGTTTATCACGTGACGTAAAGTGCAATGAAAATGTGTAAGAAAGTTTCCGCAAAGATAAGCAATTAAAAGCGAATAGTTGCACTTCGATAAGATAACTCCGACTGAATAAATTCGGATGCAATGCCTAAATTTTCTCAGTTTGAGCTCAAAATGCTGCGCCTGCTGATCTTCCTGGGAGTCGCAGTCCTGGGCTGCAAGGCCGTCTGCAATACGTGCTCTACGACCACCAGAGTGGCCTGCGTGTCGCCAACGCAGTTCCAGTTCTGCTCAGCGGACTTGGTGGTCATCGGTGACCTGTACACCTGTCCCAGTGGCAGCTACTGCACGGGCTCGTCTCCCCCTTGCAGCAGCGATTCCAGCTTGATCACCTGTCAGGGCTGCAATACATGCAGCGATGATAGGAGATTCGCCTGCACCGGTAGGAACACCTTCGCCTTGTGCCTGGGAACCGCCAATCCGAGTGCCTCGATAGGCGGAACTTGCGGCTCGAACTATGTTTGCAACTTGGAAAATCCCGATATTTGTGGCAGTCCCACAACGAACTCCGTGACCTGCTTGGGATCGGATTCCGGAACCTGTGGAGACACGACCATTACCAATGCCACCGAGTATTGTCAGTCGGTTAAGGCAACGGGGCGTTATCCCTACGGCAGAGATACCTCAACCACTTGCAGGCAGTGAGTATAAAGAAGTTATTTTTTTTAATTTAAAGAAACGTCTTAAAAATATCTTATATTAATTTAGATACGTGAGCTGCTATGTCTACGCTGGCGTATACTATGGCAATATATACAGCTGCCCCGGATCCACTTACTTCGACAGCACCTCGCACCTTTGCACCAACGCCACGCAGGCCAGGTGCTCGGATACTGTGTCCTGTTTAACCCTGAATAACCGATTGCTGTTGTAAGGTTTAGGGTCTAAACGGTTTATATCTTTATTATGACGATTATAACAGGGCAGGGGTATATTATGCAAATAAATTAAAGCATTAAAAGAGCAAAAAGATCGCCAACTTCCGAGAGTTTTCAAGAGGGAAACTGCAATGCCAACAGACTAATATTTTCTGCAATTAAACCCAAAAAGGCCAGATATCAAGAGAGAATTCCCACTGAAGAGTAACTCAATGAGTATCGAAATTAAGCACTCAGAATGAAGCACACTTTAATGAAGATTTCTCTGGCCATGTGTATTTCGACGCCTATTCGCATTCCATTTGCATGTCATCGACAGGCGATGGCTTAATGAACAAAGTGCAACTCAAATCGATTTTCCCTGCCATTCATCGCTGGCTCGTATACTTTTTTCCAACAGATGCTTCACATCCAATTCACAGCGCTGACCCAGCAGCACTCGCCCGTCGACAGGCCACAATGTGGTTTCATGACGTATACGCCGCGTTGGCACTTGCACCTTGAAACTTTTTCTGGCCCCGGAGCCACAACTTTGCAGAGAACTCAACTCGCATACAATTATGAAGTGTGTGCCCAGTAGCTTTAACGTCCAAACTTTCCCGAGTTTTTCCTATACATATATATTATTTTTTTTTTTGGGTTGCCATGAAAAATCTTTTGCAGACATTCAGTGATTTTCCCTCTCTACTTTTTCCCTTTTATTTTTGCTGGTTGATGTGGGTCAGTTGCATGGCCACATGGGTCGCAAAAGTTTGTGGCCTGGCGTGCCACCGAAAATTCAATTCGATCCCAAGGCTGGGCCGCAGAAGTTTCAGTTCATTCAGTGCTTTCGGTTTCAATGGTTTCGATTTCACACGCCCCTAAAACCCAGGCTCCGACCTTACCGCCGAAATTCAACCAAAACACGCACATACTTTCGGCTCCTCCTACGTGCACAATGGGCAATTGATTGCGCAGGGGGGGAATTCAGGGAATTCCGGTGCAATTCAAGGGCCATATTCGGAGCGCAGCGGAGGTGGCCTGCACACTTTGATGGACACGGATGAGGTCGCTCCAGCTAGTTTTCCCTTTAAGCGAAAATTGAATGCAAAGAAAAACCGCAAACTGCGGCATATTCGGCGGGCAGAATTTAATTTTAGGCCTAGCCGCACATCTATACATGCTGTATAAGCTATATATGCTATATATCTCTGCCCAGGGTGATAATCCCCCTGTAGGCGTCGGACTTTTTCGCTTCCTAAACGTTTTCATTGAGATTTATGACGCTAGGGCAGATATAGATACACGTTTGGAGGAGAGCAAATTATAGAATCACTTAAGTGAAATCCGCGATGACTAAAGATTATGAATAGCTTTGGAGAATAATATTTCTCGGTAGAATTGTTCAACCCCAAGCGGATATACACAAAAGTATTAATAAAAGATAATTTCACGGATGAATACCTTGTGGTCGTAATTTACCAAAACGCCAAAACAATACTCATGCGATTTTGCATTGTTTTTCTTAGTAAATTTAGTCTTCCTTCAAACTTTTGCTCAGAATTAACGATAAAATAGAAGACACTATTTGCAAAATGTTATTATTTAACATCTGAACTCATAAAATGTGAGAAATATGTGTATCTTTCAGAATATCTTCAATTTATTCCTTACACCCAGAAAAATTCATGGACTAAAAAGCTGCCAAATTGCCTAAAATTTTAGTCCATTTGACCTAAAACGGAAGTCGAGGCAGTTATTGCCTAAATATTGTCCAAAATGCCACATTTTTAGGCAATAGAAACAGGCCTAAGTTTTAGGCAATTTTTGTCCAAAATGCCATTTTTTTAGGCAATTTATTTCCAAAATGCCATATTTTTAGGCAATAGAAACAGGCCTAAATTCTAGGCAATTTTTGTCCTAAAACTTCATTTTTAGGCAATATAAGCCTAAAACTTAATTTTTATAGATTATAGATTTTATATATTAATACAATCATTTAAAATAATAAATGTGTATTCCAAAATGCATACAGTATTTATTTTTACTGTTGCAGTAGAGACTTGCTACTTCCGTAGCAAAAACATATCTAAGAGTTGGCCGTTAACCGCCACTCCATGCCAGTGATGTTAGAACCAGTTGGGAATTAAATGCGCACACGCGAGAGACAATTTTAAGGCATCCCATTGCCTAAAATTTAGGCATCCCATGGACTAAAAATGAAATTCTTAGCTATGGGTTAATGCCTAAATTTTAGGCCTACAATTCCTAAAATGTATGGCCTAAAAATATGGCATTTTGGCATTATGACCCATTTTTTAGGCCATCATTGCCTAAAAAGAAATTTTTAGGCAATCAATCGCCAATTCCTAAAATTTTAGGAATTTTTTTTTTCTGGGTGTAGGTTTATCTAAAATTAGGATCCATTTGTGTAAGATAAAGTTATTTGGGAAAATATTTTCTGAAATTTTGTGAGCCGAAATAAATATTTAGCTAGTTAAAATAATTTTTCTAGCCTTCTTCAAGAGCCTTAAGTCGCACAAAATTAAGTAAGAACAAATTTCTAAGACTAATTCCATCTCTTGAAAAGTTTCCCACACTTAGTAGGACAAATAGCAAGCTGCAGCGGCTTTCGGCTGATTCTCAACTTTTATTTTCGCCGAAAACTTTTGTCCACAAGCCACCAGATAATGCATATTTCATCAGCTATGTAATCATGGCATTCGTGTTCCCCTGGCATATGAGCCATGTTGAGTACTTTTTGCCGTTGTTCTTGCTCACTCACCAACGTCAAAAGTCAACAGACTCGGCGACGTCATAATCATCGTCACAGTTATGGCGTATATACAGTATATATAGTGGTTATCCGCGCGGCCGTCGAGCATAATGGGACTGCACTTAGGCCAGATGAATTCATTAATTATTTTCCCTAATAGAATGAGGGAACGAGGAAGTCTTACTAGTCTAATTAAATTGTACGAGTTAGGGCGGTGGAGTGCTTGAAGTACCGCGAAATTCGATGAATGCGTTGCGATCTTAAAGCCTTGGCCGTAAAGTGAGGTAAAAGTCTTGAGTGGCAGCCACTCGAGGCGGCCTTTCACCTGTCGCTCGCTTTGTGTTTGCCAGGCAGCGCGTGTTGCAGTCGCCGTGATTAGTTTTGGTTTCAGGTTTAGCCCGAGATTTTAGCCCGGCTTTAATGCCGCCAAAGTCGGCGAAGCGAGCCAGCTGCGACAACAGAGCTCGGGAGGGCTCAGTGCCAAGAATCTGCCGGCGGGCCATTTGGAGCGTGCTTAGCCGCCGACTGACACATGTATCTGTATCATCGCATCCGAATCTGTTGGATATTCCCCCGAACGAGCTTAAAGCTCCAGATACGGCCTCCCCCTGAAATAAGGCCAACTGCAGATGGACTTTAAATAGCAGAGAGCACCCGCGGTTCGGCCTGCTCGTAAATGTGCCCAAGGAAGCACTGAGAGAAAATGTACATGAGCTTAGAATATAACATTATAAATAACTCAAATGAATTTGCTAATGAAAATGTTATTTTATTGATTTATTGGGACTATCTATAGCTTGAAATAATTATTTTTACTATTTTTTTTTTCCCAGTGAGTGAGTATTCGAAGTAGATATAGCAAGTGCCTGTGTGTGTGAGCAACTATTTTCTTTATTAGAATGTTGGCTTATTTTATTTCCCCCTCGCAGCGCTGCTGTTGCCGCCAGTTGCCGCTGGCTCCCTTGGCTTTTAATTAAAGTTCTATTTTCATTTGTTGTTACGGCAACTGCAGCATGGCGCCGGTTGGGCCTACGTCCTTGTGCCTCCTTCGCTTGACGCCACCCATTTGATACCACCCAAGCCCACCGCCCACCGCCCACCTGCGGCGAACCCGCTGGCGACTGCAATTAATTTATTTCGTTCCTCAGCCGACGAGCAGGTTGCCCAAACAATCCCCGATGACCAGCGTCGCAGATTACATTGTTTATCCATTAATTTCGGGTTAATTGGCTCAACTGCCAAAAACATCGAACAATAGTTTTGTTTATTTCGGAATAACTTTGGAAATAGATTTTGTTTAGTCGAAGAGCACTCATTAGCAGTCATTATCTGGCAAAAAGTAGATAAAAAAATGGTTCTTAGGTAACCTTGAATGGCTACAAAATTCTTACATCAACAAACATAATTCCAGGGGTAAATTTCAAGAATATAATTAAAGAGTCTTTTAAATAATTAAGGACTGCTTCCAATTATAGCACCCATTCTTAAGCAATTATATTATTCCTTAAACATGTCACATGTTGTGAATCCTGACAAACAATCTTTTGGAAACTTTTTCCGCCTCACCTGTCTCTTCCGAAAGTATTTTAAATATTCAAAAATCGGATCAAGTTCAAAGAACCGTTTAAACCGAAACAAACTTGTCCCTGGGACGTGACTAGCAATTATAAATCTGCAAAAGCGTGCAAAAACCGCTCGATAGTTAATCCTGCCCGCCAAATACAAGAATGGCACCGGCACGTAAACAGGAAACAACAAACCCAGCCCCAGCCCCGCCCAACCTCACACACACAGGTTGACAGTTCAAGTACACGAGCTTGTCGAACAATTTTGACATAGCACCGCCGAGCGGATGCCATGCGATGCGATGATGCGATGTGAGGTCAACCCCCGAAAACCCCTCCTAAGGCACACGCCCATGCATTATTATATAATGCCACCACCCATCGCAGATGTCGTCACCTACAACAATGTGGGTGCATGGGCGGTGAACGCGAGTGCAAGCGGTACTAGCTTCTTGGCCCACAAGGAATAATTCCAAACTAAAGTTACCCCATTTTTCAAAATAAAATATTTGTGGCTACAATAAAAGGCATATTAAAAAAGGTACTATTTTTCCTACTCGGTAAATTCTGCATTTAAAATATAAGAAAATATTTACTTGGGTAAAAATTTGTCAAAGGTGCAGTTCTTTTTTTTAGCTTAAACCATTTATTACGTAGGGCTGTTGAGTATACAAAGAAAATATGATTGATTATTGCGAACTATTCATGTACAGATCTGAATTAGTGACTTGAAACCAAGGTACAATTAATTTCCTATTGGAATTGATTACATAGGGAAGTGTTGAAATTATCGAATTAATTAAGGACAGCCGTCAAGTATTTATCAGGATCAAAGCAACAATTTCGTACACAACTTCCATCCCTCCGAACAGGAAGAGACGAAGCATCCCTGGCATCTGGCACTGTGCAGGCAGGAAGGAAGAAGGAAGGCTGTATGGCAAGCCCAGAATTCCGGAGGATAGGTGACGGGGACTGTGGCACCACGGGACCTCCTGCATCTGACTGCATAATGAAGCGCAGTGGCAAATACGTCACATGCCGTCAGCCGTGAACTATGTGCCGGCAAAAGAACTGTCAGCAGCCGGCATGACAGACTGCCGGGATGACACACTGATGTCTCCCTTGACCCCGCCATGAACTCCTGCTGACTTACATTTATGGACCCGCAAACACATTCATAAATAGTTGATGCAAATTTAAGTAAATCCGCTGAAATGGGCCTCATTGGGCCTCATTGACATTTATTTAAAATTTGTGATGGAATATCACACGGAAAAGAGAATGTAAGTACGCGTAATGTATGCTGCTGGCTTGTTTTTTTATTTATGGTGGCTACAATTTTTAATCTGCTTTAAAATGTTATGTTTTTTTAAACGAAATAATTGAAATATACATTTTAAATTAACACATTTTTAATACTTGTTTGATGTGTGTTTACAGTAACCAAGAAATGCAAAACGTTACATTTTGTTGTTTTAATATTTCTGTTAAGAATATCATCCGCTTCTGCACTTATGCAAGCAATCGTTTTACCTTATTGACATTTATTCAAACTTTTTGCTGAATTTTCATATGGAAAATAAAATGTAAGTACGGGTCCTGCATATGCTCGACAGTTTTCCATTTTCTCCGTTTATGGTGGCAGAAATATTGATCTGATTTAAAACGGTTGTTAAGTGCTTTTAACAATTTCATTCAACTATATTCGCATAAATTAAATGCATGTTTAAGTTGTTTTTTAAGTATTCGGAACTCGGTTTGTTCAAAAGTCAAAAAGACTGGCTCAAATTTAACGTATATATATGTATATATATTTTTATAAGCAATGAATAAGTAATGTTATGCCTAGAGGTAATTTTCATTTTAGTGCCGCATAATATCTGAAATTTTATAATGCAGCTGCCATAAAAGTCACAGCGAGTATTTGTAAAAAATAACTTAATTTGCGATCTTACTTGTCTCGGTGCGTGGTGCGTGTGTTAATTTCTGGCCATTAACAAATTCATTTACTGCATTTCAGTTTTTAGTGATTGCCAACAATTCGCCATTCGACCACTCGAAACGAGCTGTGATTAGCAGCCAAATGCAGGTCAGCATTTAATTATTCAAGTCCATTAGTTTTTTATGGCTTCAATGTGCTGTTTGATGCAAATTAATTCGGCTGCAATTTGTTTTGCTTTCTGTGCACGGATTTGTTGGCTATTTAAAACGCACTGAATTAAAGAATGGAGAACTTCATTAGGCTTTGTGCTTTAACTGCAGATTGCGCTTTTATCCCGAGGCGATTAATTTAGTTAAAACCACAGTGAGTAATTGTAATTTCCATTTGAAATCTCTACTGATCTGTGGCTGGATTTTTTCCGAGAGAATAATTGCGAAAAATAATGGATAAATGAATTGAATAGTTAAATTCCTGGAATTGAATTCAATTTAATGAAGTCTTTCCCATTCGCCTGATTGCATGTAACGTATGCTAATAAAAGCTTGTATAGTTCCCACTGCTCCTTGTTCTCCGACAGTTTTGCTGCCATCAATTGGAATAGATTGAAAGAGCCCATGCAAATGACTCTGTAATTTATCCATTAGAGAGGGCGATGGCTGTAGCTTCTCCTTTCAGTCAAAGCTCAATGGCAGATGAGCATTAATAACCGTAGGCAGGAATGCGGAACCCAGATGGATGCTTGGAGCCTCTGTCCAGTATGGTCCATTCCATCCATAAATCAGCCGAGCCGAGCGGTGTGGGAATGAGCTTCCATCGCTAATTGCCGGCGGCAAGCACAATTGTCGCGGACAATTGCCGATTGACATGTGCGAATTGTAAGTAAATTATTTCATAAAAGTCAAACATTGTGACGGCTGCTATCGAAACGAGCACTTATCCGATATATATGTCTTATCAATGGGGTTGACGGGGCCTGGCCCACACACCGCCAAATCTGTGGCACCGGCGTGGGTATATATTCCCCATATTTGCCACATCTAAATCATGATGCACTGGGAAAAATATTTCGAAGTTAATAGCTCAACATTTTGGGGTGCTTATATTATAATGACATTTAAATAAATTGAGGGAACTTACATTGTAGAGTGTTATTCTCTCATTCTTAATTTGAAAGCGAGAACATCTCAATTTTCAACGAGTACTTTCTCGTCTTCACTACTCGCCCTAACTACTCGCCTTAGCTAATAGCATCCTTAGCAGATAGTAAAACTTGAACGAGTATTTACTCGCCATAAATACCTACTCTCGCCTTAACTTCTAGCCTTAGCTACTCGCTTTTTTAACAGAAACCACACAAAACCATCGAGCGACTTATGGAGGAGGATAATATCTCTAAAAAGTTGGTCTAGGTCCTTTTATATTTATAAAATGAAAAGTTTAAATATTTATAAATCCCTGTCGCATGACATTGTCGTTCCCTGCTTGCTAAGAAATAAATAAATATAAGCCAAGTTACTGTAGATTCTTACAAGTGCTTGCTGTCCGCATAAAAAACGAAGCCAAGCAGCGAATATAAATTCTATTCGCGTGTGGATTTCAGTTGATAAATCATGTGGCAATATAGCCGAGTGTGGGCTGCGTCCGCTGGTGTCCGCAGTGCAATAATTTGCAGTATTGCAGTGACCATTGCACAACTGTCATGGGAGGCTGGTCTGGACTAGTACGGAGTGCAGTCGTGGAGTGGGTCACTCTGCTGGCCACTGAGCACTGGGAGCAAATAGAGCCATTAAGTGACCTGTGAGAGTGGGCTACTTTCGCTGCTCCTCGGCTTGTTCTGTTCCCGGCAATGCCTTCATTAGGCAAATAGCCCGGCACTCAGACGCTCTCAAGGGCTGGCTGGCAATTGGCATCGCAGGAGCTCGGCCGCTCCGCCAGTGGGTCACTCAGTCACCCAGTCATTCAGACATACGGTCATCGGGCCAACCTCTTCATCCGGGAGTCCGCACTCGCGTTTAATTTGATGCTGCGTGCGTAGAGGAAATGCGCTGAAATTGCCGCTAATTGCAATTTGCTGCGAAATTGCAATGCGATAAGTGTGCGAATTGCATTAAAACGCCGCTGCACCGCAAATATATAATTTGTTCGCTGCTCACCTCCATTTTGATCACCATTTGTTTGCACAACACTCAATCAGAAAGCGCTCGAATACCTATATTTAATCAATGCAAATGGACCTCCGCCTCCCGCGCCAATCAGTTGGCGGGACTGTCGCCATTTTGATCGCGATGGCGCCTCGTTTAATGACTCTTATTGCCGTGATGGGCACAAATGCTCGACTACGGGTCCACAGGTTTATATTTGAATTGATGCTGGAGAGCAAACAAGCCCCGGGCAACGACGACAGTAATTAATATAATATGCAATATTCGTCATTTATTGAGGGAAATTTGGCGGAAAAAATACGGCATTTGGATGGCATATTGAAATTTTAATTACATTTTATGAACTTTACAAAAATTGTCACTTTATTATTTTATTCTCTTGTAGAAAAGAGATGGGAAAGTATAATATAATATTAAATGAAGCGCTTTTGTATCCTCTATATTTAATATATATATTTTATTTAGGAAATTGCGTATAAATGCATAGATATAATAATTTGGCTGTGTTTTTGCCTTTTAGAATTTGTTATAGAATCTATAAGTAATCTTAGAACTCTTAGAAACAGCGTATTACACCTTCCTCACGATTAATTCCATTCCAGTTGCTATTTTGCATTGCTTTGCATAACGTGAGGCAATTAAATGCAATTTGTAGCGCGACTCATCTGCGAAGTCATAAATTAAGCTGGCAAGTATCTGGGATGCCTTGCACTTGGCCTCAATCATTTATCACCTCCATCCATCAGTCGCCCATTGGGAATGTGGCAGTTGATTGGCTCTCTGTTGTTCATTCCTCAGCCTGACGTCATGGCCTGCATTTGGGAATCCTTTGAATCCTCTGACGCAGTGGCGCCAGTGACAGCAGCCAAGGCTGCTCTGCCAGCCATTTGGTCACCGTTTTTCGCCTGCAGAACGCCCACTTAGACGACCTTGCCCCGAAGAGCAGAAGCAGGAAAATGGGCGACGGTGCCAACTATCGATTGGAGCTGCGTAATGCATTTTTCAGTCAGTTCCAGTCAGTCCCTTAGGTGCCTTGTGTTGTTGGGTGACTAAAGCGGATCAAGGTCACCTATTTTGGTGACTCACTTTCGGCTTACATTAAATGGCATCACCGGAGAAAATCATGTAATATTTAGAGGTCTATCGAGCAAGAAAGGTAAGGAAGGGATTTCTACATGGACACATGTATTTTTGATAAATTTATACGATGCTTTAAATAAATTCAAGATGCATATTAACGGCTTAAATGGAAATGTGCATTGAAGGCTGCTCTGCCACGTAATTTGAACATTTTTCTCTTTATAAATCAATTTTCTATGGCAGAGCAGGCATTTCTTTCAAATTGTTTGACTTAACCTCCTAGCCTTAAGATTAATTTAATTTTTGGTGATTTATGCTTGCGTTAATTGAAATCTTTCACATTTTCTAAAAATATTTCAAGCCCTTCAGCTCGCTTTCTACTTACTTTGAGTAATCACTAGCACATTATCCATTTTGCAATGAGTTTTTAATTTTTACTACTGTAAAATCATGAAAATATGTGATAGTATATCCAGCTTTCCGACATCATTATAAAAGAAATATAATCTCTTGTTGTAAACGAAACTAGTTGGCGAGCATTAATTAAAATCTTTCCCATATTGTAAAAGTATTGCAAGCCCTAGAGGTCCCTCCCAAAATCCGGAACACTGATACTTTGACACATTTTCCTTTTTGCAGTGCGTTGTTAATTTTTACAAATGTAAAATCATGGAAATATCTGACAGTATTACCAGCATTCCGTGCGATTCCCATCGAATCGGATATCTCGGGTGACCCCGTCCGTCCGTTTCCCTGAATCTGAATCTGTAATTTCGTGGTCATTTAGTTGGCGTTCGATGGTCCGCCCGAGGATTGCGGTTGCATCGCCGTCCTGATTATGTTGTTGCCTTTGATGTTACAGCACCGCCATTGTTTCGGTTAATTAAAATTTGTGGTTGCCACATGCAGGCCAGTGCCGTTGCCGTTGCTGTTTCCAGGGTGTGCGAATTTCACTAAATTAGTGCGGACTGCTCTCCTCGGTTTCGGTTTGGTTTGGTTGGGTTTCGTTTGGTTCGGTTTGGCTGGGTTTGCCTTAAATTTTTAATATGCAGAGCTCTGATGCGGACGGGCATGAAATTGCCGCACTTGAGACTGGGCTCTGAAGCTGAAGCTGGAGCTGATGCTGGAGCTGGGCAAGAAGTTATCTGCATTCCAGCAGAACCTGTTTGCCGCCTCATCCTTCCTCCGTGGCGATGCAGGCGCGGTGATTCATGCGCCATCCACCAGACTCGGCAGCGTCCACCAGATTTGGCCGTCTTTGTTTCTCCTGGCTTTGCCTCTGCCTCGCTTTACTTCATTTTTGCTTTACCTTAGTTTATTCTCCGAGTGTCGCGAATCTCCCGATTCTCGGTTTCCCACGCCTTTGCTTTTCGGGGCCAGGACAACGCGGCGTATGCGTAATCAGGCTAGGGTCGTTAGCCAGTTGGCCGACAAAACTTTTCGCATTTTCGCATTTTCCAGCCACGCATGCCAATCTCTCCTCGTGGCAAACTTCACTCGCCATCAGCTCCTCCTCGGGTGACTTGCCCAGCTGGAGCCGCACAATACGCAAAAATCTTGTTAAGCTCTAAGCCCCCTCTGCTTTTGCTTTTGCTTTGCTTGTGCTTTTGCCACCGATGGCAACTATTAAACTTGTTTCCTGCTTTTTCTAGTCGGCGAGAGCGACAAGAGTCGGGTAATTTTATAGAATTTATGACTGTCTCTTCGAAGGGATCGCAAAGTTTGGCAGCATCGAAGTTGCAGTTGAAAACTTATTCGTATCTTTTTTGAGCAGCAGCGAGCTGAAAACTCTTAAGGACTTTTGGGTTTTCTCAAGCGAAAGTATATTTCGAGCAATGTGTAGTTTTTTAATGGAAAAATAGAATTTATTAAGTCTCTAGAAATGTTCATAAAAGCACTTGCACCTTCAAAGCCTTATTCTTGCTTTAAAAGTATTTAATATTCGAAAAACCATCTGATAAAAACATTTTTAAAATTTGTCAGACATTCTTTACCTAATCTAAGCCCTCAAAACTTTTATGGGGACAAGATTCCTATCGAGGATACAAATATATATAATATCAGGACAATGTGTTTCAACAAATTTTGAGCAGTCCTAGAAGTCTCATAAAAAATATTCAGGAAGGCACTTGGTCCTTTATAGCATTATTTTTGCTTTAAAACTCAAAAATATTTAAAATCCATAAAACCATCTGATAACAACATATTTAAAATTTGTCAGACATTCTTTTTCTAATCTTAACCCTCAACACTTATATGGGGACAAGATTCCTATCGCGGATACAAATATTCCATCAGGACAATGTGTTTCAACAAATTTTGAGCAGTCCTACCTCCTGCGAAGTCAAATCGATGGGATCCGCGATAAGGAGCCGCGACACACGACAATGGCAAGACCCGAAATCGGCATATAAATAAATCCCCAAGATTTGTGTGTTATGGATAATGTTTGAGCTACTACACACACACCGTGAAAAGTGAGGAGAGCCCCGAGATAAACGACTTCGCTGCGAGCCCTTTGTGCCACAGCAACTTTCACGCGACTCGCCAACTGCGCCGAAGACAATGTTATCATAGGCCCATATTTGTGCAGGATCGGTGGAGGAGGCAGGAGGGACCAGGGGCGAGCAGGACGTGGAGCAAAACTCGTATTTAAAAAAGGCCAGCGCAAAAATGCTTAGGTACCAAAATGAAGGAAAACGAGCCACAGAAATTCCAGGCCAAAGAAGCCGCCGCCCAAGCTCTCTCTCTTGAGCTGTTGAGATACAGATTAGAGATGGCAGAAAAATCGATATATTGATATCGTTAGTTGAAAGTTGGAATGGGTATTAATATTTTAAATCTTTCTTTGTTGTTTACTGCCATATATAGAGCCTTACAAAATGTATTATTCATGACTTGCACTATTATTGCTTTAATTAAATATTAAATTATTAAGTATTCTTCTTGAGGAAATTATCTTATAATTCGATATTTTGTTCATGTAATATTTCAATATGTTTTTCTCTATTGTATATACATTCCAAGTTTTTATTTCAACAATATATTTTATATCATTAAATGTTATATCATTGAAAGAAAATCAATATTATACTTTAAACCATAATTAAGCATCTAAACTGAGAAATTAAGGTATTTTCTACTATTCTAATGGCTTAAAAATCTCAACATTCTTCAGGAATTATGTAACTATTGCTGGAACTTAAACGTGGAATGTTTAGTTTTAATTCCAACTATATAAATGACATTACAGGAATATAAAATATGTGCATCTTACCAATGGTCTAGATACCATTGATATTCATAAGTAAATATATATTTTTTAAAACATATTAAATCTCATATTCCCCCCTTTATACAGTTCATCTCTAATGAAGCTACACAAGCGCTGAGTCGCAAGGAAGTTCTTCTGCGCAGACGCGCAGGCAGAATGGGCATAACTAAGCGTTGCACGAATTCGCGAAATTGGCCACCGCAGCAGCCGCATCGGAAGCCGCAGCTTTCGGGATACATATATTGAATTTCAGGTATTGCCGGATGGCCGGGTGACCTTTCCCGCGACCAAGACCCTTGGACCCCGTGTGAGCCAAGGATCGCCGTTGAGTTATTAAACAGGCAAAGCGAATGCGAGCGCGCTGCTCAACTTAATTACGGGCGAGCCGGGGAGCAATGTAAATTGCCCGGACGCCTGTCGTTTATTTATAGAAAATAATGAATTGAACAGGTGAGATCGAGCCGATGATAAGCATAGAAATTCCAGCATACTCGCGCACACACGGGCAGAAACAAAAACTAAAAAAAAAGGAATACAAAAAGCCACAATCCAGTCAAAGGAAGCTCGACTTGCAGTTGCGAGTTGGCATTGCGAAATCGGCGAATGGCTCGAACTGCGAGCCGGGCAAAAAGCAGAAAGCAATCCAATTTACTGATTTATTTCTTATTTTACTTTGACTATGCAGCAGCAGCAGCAGCAGCAGCAGAAACAGAAACCACAACGGAGGCAGTCACGGCAGCGGCTTCTGAGCCTCGAACTCAGCTTCGAATTCAGCTTCACACTGGGAAAAATATGAACAAAATATACCCAGGAAAATGTCAAAAATATCCGAAAGGAATTTATTAAAGGAAAATAGAGTCGCCACCAGTTTATGACTACCAAAAATGTATTTTTAACTATTTTTATAAAATAAAAATGTCTAGAAATGAATGATTTATTAAGTTGAAAGGAACGAATTTTAGTTACACTTTTTCTATACTGTTTTTTAGGAAATATTAACAGTCTTGAACATATTGCTTAAATTTCCAATCTTACACCATCAAAATATTTTTAAATAAATTATTTTTAACGCAAAAATAATTTAAGAATCACAACAATATTGTACATACTGAAAATGCGTATACTAGAGATTAAAGAAATGTCAATTAAATTATTTATAAAATAGTATTAAAACAAGTAATTTTTAAAATAATATATTGTGGGAGATTTCACATTTATTTCTATACAACTTGGATTGAAATTAAATATATATTTTTTTATTTGATAAATATATTTTTAAATATTCTTTTCTTTCAAAATTACATGCGAAATAACTTGGTGGTTATTATACCAAGTTATTGATACAAAATAGTACTAAAATGATACCCTTAAGTCGGAGATATTTTTCCAAGTGCTGCCACAACTCCAGCTTCAGCGCTCGGTCGGTTCTCCTCGACCGATGTAGTTAGTGGGCTCCGCTTGGCATCGCTTTGATCTTGATGCTGGGCTGCGACGCCTGACAATGATGACGAGGCACAGCCCCCGCCTTCATCTCCAGCTCCAGCTCCAGCTCCATCTGCCAGGCTCAGTCAATACAAAAGGCAAGACAAAAAGAAGTCCAGGAAACCAAAGTGAAAAATGCAGAAAGGGAAACCAACGAGGACTTAAAGAATACAAAAATACTCTACCATTTCTTTTTGTGTTAAAGCTTAGAGCAAAGAAAATATATTAACACATGAAATTATCTCTTTAAAAAATATAATAAGAGCGGAAAAGAATAATATTTAGGTTATTTAGCACATTACATACATAGATATTTCTACAATTTTATTAGTCAAAAAATCTATACGTCTAAAAGGGAAAAATTCAAAATTGACAAATAAAGTTGGCAAAATTATATACTTTATTGAGATATATTATTAAAAAGTACATACAAAATATTAAATAAATGCAATCTATAGAATGGTGAATTCCCAAACTTTTTAAACTAAAATAAAGCTTCCAAATAAACCCAAAGAGTACTAAGAATCGGGGCTGCAACCATTTGAGGATTCGTGTAGGCAAAAGCTGCTGGCTGCTGGCTGCTGCCTGCAGTTGTTGCTGTTGCTGCTGGCTGCACAAATGCAGATGCCACGACATTATTTTTGCCACTTGGCCGATGGGAGCCCAGCCGCCATCCGCATCCAGATCCACAGCCACATCTACATCCACATCCATATCCACATCCCCGTTCACATTCACGGGAGGCGACCACGACGATGACTTGGTTCGCATCTTTGTCGCTCATGCTTTATTTAAGGTTTCATGTATAAATATTTTTATTTATTGTGCAACACATTCGCACACGTTGCGAGCCTCGCTTCGGGATGCCTTACTGTACGGCACGACTGCAACTGCAGCAGCAGCAGCAGCAGCGGCAGCCGCAACAACAACTGCAACAGCAACTCGACCCGGGCTCAAAGGCAATGGCAACAATAATGATGATGATGTGTAAACTCGCGGTGGGACGCTTAATTTCTACCTTGGCCAAGGCCTGGGATCGGGATTGGGAATGGGAGTGGGAATGGGAATGGTATTGGACCCGCCATGGGTAGGGCAAATATAAATACAGAGGGACGAAAATCATATACTTTAGAATCGAAATAAAGCTTTTAATATAACGATATATTCAAAAGATATTTGTCTTTGTAATTTCAACTCGCACACCAAAATGTAAAACGATCAATAATTATTATAAAAAAGATTTTTCAAAAATCATTGCCTATTTTATGGTGCTTAGTGTATTAGAAGTGTATTTTCATTGTTTTTGTCCCAGACCTTAGCATTCTTTTCTTTTTTCAATAAGGATTTATACTATTTTTATTGTATTCCATAATATCTAACGGATTTCCATAAAATATTTTATTTTCTCTCAGTGCTTGTAAAATATAAATACCCCTGTTGCCCGTATTTATACTCGTATGCGGCATCTGTATATACTTGTATTTATTTGTGGCAGAGTTCTTGAGGCCCTGGCACTGGCACTGGCACTGTTGCCAAGTGCAGTCAGCCGTCGGGCCGTCGTTCTGTCCGCCGGTCCGATATCTGCCGAGGGCTAGTTTATGGGCCCGGTCAGGAGTGTGGACCTGGGACAGAACCCGATCCCGAGCCCGTTGAGTGCAGTGGGAACTCCACAGCCGCCGCCGCCGGTCGAGATGCGAAAGTGATAATACAAATATGATGGAGTCCATAAAAAGTGAGTGGGCCAACGGTGGGAAAGTGTCTGTGCCGCGGCGCTCGGGGAATCCAGTTCGTGACTGCGGTGGGTGTGGGTGTACATAATGGTTATAAATGTTCTATTTATAAATCTACAAGCGTTCCAAGTGCGTTTTCTAAAACTATGTGGGTAATGTGGGATTTTAAAGCAGTAAAAGGAAATATTTTACATTGAAAAAATCTAAATATATTAAAATAATATTAATAAATCTAAAATATTTATGGATAGCTTTTTCTTTTGTTAAAAGCTGAATCCATATCAAAAATGTGTTGTAATTAAATGGAGATTTTTTATCCTAAGACGAATAAAATTATCCTATATTATTGTCTAGTTTTGAAAATAGGTTTTCTTTTTATAGTAAGTAGTTTATAGTAAAATCAACAAAATACAAATATTTCCTATGAAATCTCTGTATATTTCTCTAAAAATATACCCCTTTCAAGTGAAATCCCTTTTTATAATTAAATACCTATCACATTCAGCTTATTACCCAGTGCCGACATCAACGACTTATAATACTAGCACCCATTGCCATTGCCATTACTATCATCACAGCACCCATCATCATCATCGTCATCGTGGACCGGTGCTATCAGCAGCCTAGACCCAATCATCAGGAGCAAGAACAAAGGCTAAAAAATCGATTTCATTCATACGCAATTGCGTTGAAATCTGTCAATGACACGTTCTTGTTGCCCGCGAGCCACCTCCTCTGCCACCCACCAAAGAGGTGGGTCCAGCAACCCCCTCAGATCCTCAGCTGCTCTAGCAATATCCCTGTCACTGACAGACACAGTCCCAAATCGCTTGCATTGAAACTGGTAGCACCTGCACGGTGGATTACACACGGAGAAAAAACTCACCTAAAAAGAAATAAAATGGAATATAGCTCTGGGACCTTAAACATATTGTTTCGTAGGCTTGAAAGCTCGAAATTTGGAATTTTGGTTCAAGAAATTTGTCATTTTTAAATCGTATTTGGTATATTTTTTCCGCCGTGTAGACTTCAGGTTGTGTGTGTGTGCTTGACGGGCTAGGGAAAGGGCTGGCTGGGCGCACACTCATCACGGCCATTGACAAGTAGCTGTCAGTCAGAAGGGTCAAGGGGGAGACACTGGACCGCTTTTTGACACAAGTAACGTGGCCCGTAGACATGAGGGGGTGTGGCCATTGTGCCTGCAAGGTACCCAGCAGGCAGACGAGGAGAAGGGCAGGGCAGGCGGGTTGGCAAGGTGAACACGCATCACAATGTGCCAAATCAAGCGCAGAAATCCAATATCCTGCAATGAAATACAATTACACGGTGCGCACAACTCGATTTGGCCCGGCCAAGTCGCTAATAATTCTGGCATCGCCGCAGTAATTGGCACGAGCTCGGAGGGGAGAGAGTGCGTGACTTTTCTCGCAGTGCAGGCAGGGCCTTGCATTGATTGTTACATGATGAAGTGCTATCGATGTCTGTTTCGTTTGACTGATTCCCAGATTCGAGGGAAAAACGAGCAGCCCTCGAAGGGACCCGAGTGAGTGTGTGTGTCTCTGTGTACTCGCACAAGTGTGCGAGAGTATCTGTGTGGGCTTGGAATTTAAGGCCTGGTACTGCAAGTGCCGCCCAAGTCTTTAAAAGTGTAAGACGACGGGCCTGACATTCAAATCTCCCTGCCCCCTGCGCGATGACTTCACACATTCCTGAAGACCCGCCGAAAGAGAGGGGGCTATCCAGCACAGAGCGAGACAGGTAGAAGCAAGAAGAGCAAGAACTTCCTTGAAAACCCCATGTCTAAGCCAACGTCGAACCAGTTTTTGGTGAATGAAAATCAACAAACCAAAAAGTTGCACAAACTCCGAAAGAAGCTGAAGAAACCCACAGAGGCTGAGGCAGGAGAAGGAGCGCGAGGAGTAGCAGGGGCAGGCAGGCTAAAATATAATAAAAAGAAATTAAAATAAAATTCAAAAATGTGCAAAACGAGACCGAGACCGAGACCAAGACCGAGAACGAGAAATGCTGCATGCCGCCGCCAGTCTTTGGGAGAGAGAGGGAGAAGAATCTCCATGGAACCTGTTGGACCAGTCACAGATACACACACACACACACATGCTCCGCTGTGGCTGTGGCTGAGGCTGAGGGAAAATGCCACCAACGTGTTTGTGCCACAGGATAAAAGGCAAGCCGGGCTCGCTGGCTGGGCTCGCTCGCCGTCTCTTTCGGGAGGATTTCAAGTGTAAAACGCTGTCGCTTGTGGAATGCGCACACATACGCGCTCACAAATGGCCAGGCCAAGACGGGACGGACCGGGCATAGATAGCCAGCCCAGCCGCCAACAAATCAAGCGTTTAAACGAAACTCGAGCTCTCATATTTGCTTTTTTGGCCAACCGATCGGAGGCAGCCATAATTTATAGATGCCGTTTGACTAAATGCGTTTAATTTCAGTCCAGCACACACCTACATATGTACACCGCGCACACACATGGGTGTGTGTATAACCCTACCTTTACCTGTAAAAGGGTTTCGGTTTCGGTTCGGTTTCGGTTTCTTTGGTTCCTCCGCTCTCATCATCATCGATCGCTCCGTAGCTCCGTACATTATAATTTATAACTTTATCTAAACGATGTGGTGGTGTTTAATTTTCGACCTCACCTTTTCCAGCTCCAGCTCCAGCTCCAGCTCGTTTTTGTTTTTGATTTTGATTCTGTTTCTTTTGGTTTTTTGCTATCCCATCATCATCGCCATCGTTGCCGGTTCTGATGTGGATTCGTTTCATTGGAGAACTGTTTCCGCTTCGCATGACTCACTTTTCGCTGTTAACCCGCGGTCTCCGGTCTTCTTCAGTGATCGCCTCTTTTTTCCTCTTTTTTTTCTGGTTTTTTTGGGAGGTCTTTCTTTATCGCACACTAATTTGAATAGGATTCCATTTCGTGATGAACATATCACCGGCCAGGGCAGGCAGCTCGGTTGGGAGGGCGTTTGCGCCCAGCTGGAGACCCGCAACTGACCACCATGAAGTCCGCCCGGCATAGCACAGTATCTTGTTAATGAAGAAATAGATACCCAAAGTGCTCAGGTATTTAAGATCGAGGTCGGTGCCCGCGGGGGTGACGAGTGAAAGTCCGAAGAGAGTCGTGCATTGTCTGCCACACCGCTGCAGCCTCAACACTCGACAATTGCCTGCCGCCTGGGTTCGCAAATCGCAGCGAGAAGAAATCCCATAAAATACGAAAACTCAAAAAATGGAGACACAAACACACACGTGCTGAGCGAGGTCATGACACGGCAATCCATTTAAATACACTTGGAGAAGTGGCGAGCCGAGAGATCAATCAGCAGAATTAAGAAACGTTAGGTATAAAAGGCTTGAGTTGACCTTTAAGCGGGATCTTATATTTAATTTTCTTATTTATATATTGCTCAAAAAGTTATAAAACCGAAAACCAAGGAATTTCTTTGCCTTTCCAAGTGTAAATCAGCGCTAGGCCCTTGGAAAATCGTTTAAGACTGCAAAGCTTCTCCGAGATAGGTGTGAAATCCGAGCTATCTCCACGGGTTCATTAAACCGATCGTAAAAGACAGCCAATGAAATAAAATTAGAACTCATTCAGCCATCAATTAGAAGCGAGCATGCAAATTTTTCCAGCGGCAACGATGAAAGCCTGGAAACCAGCTCCATGGACTCGAATCAAAGAACCCGAGAAGACCACTGTGAGATGGATTGATTTACGTTGAATATGCAAATTGCATCGCAGCACCGTTGAAAGCTTTTAGAGGAGCATTTCGGGAATTTGAATAAATATTTAAGGCAACTAGCCCCAGGGAAAGACAATAATCAAGACTGCCACAAATCGATGATTCACAGGTGCCAGTGAACGAAACATTAATGTCGACTCTGAAGAATGTCGGAATTTATAAATTTATTATCTTAAATGATTAATGTTGGTATGGCTGAGTAGGATATCCGAATTTCTTAGCAGGATGGATTTGTCAGAGCTACGAAGTAAATCGCTTTAAACTTTGCTAAAATGCAAAGAGGATAAGAAAAAGAAACCAGCTTTCCGGTTATGATTATGATCTTAAGTTTCATGGAAAACTAATAAACTTATTACCATATCTCTTAAAATATTATTCAGTAAAAGTTGGCTCATACAATTCTAGATTGATTTTTGATTTTTGACATTCTTTAATAAAATTCTCAAGTAATTATTTTGAAGTAATTGTTTTTCTTTTTAAATACAAGGATTGGAAAATTACATAAGACTAAATAAAAGCATTGCCTAAATCTCTTTAAGAACTCAAAGAATTGTTATATCATTAATGGGGCAACTTTACATTAGATAAATTTTATGTTTTGTTTATAGACTTTATACAAATTAAGTTAAATAATTGTCGAGATTGTAAATGTATCTGTTTTTTAATCAAATAAGTTTTTCTTTGATATTCACAGTAATTATGGTGGTAATTACTTCATTTCAATAAAGTTTACAGTATAAACTGAAAAGCTTAGCATACTTTTTTAACAAAAATACCTGAAATGTTAAGTAATATGCTCTATCCCATTGTTTATCCTATTGCTCTATTAATATTAACCCCCTAGCCGGCATATTGCACCACTGTGCCAACATCTGATTGCCGTTCGCTGTTCTCTTTGGCTTCGCAAGAGAGCGGCATGTGCGAGGGCGTTCGGCCGGCTCTCTTAGCGCCGACCAGCAGCCGAGGCAAGCCGAGTGCTGTCGGCTCTCAAGAGCGGCGCTTCGTGCACTCACGGGGCGGATGGTTGATGTCGACGGCGCTGGCGATGGCGATGGCGATAGCTGATGGTCAAACTGTTCGGGTCGCTCGTCGTGGAAGGTTCGTTGCGCGCGCGGAAAATCTTGAGAAAATCGAGGCGAAACTATTGCGAATGCGAATGCGAAGTGCGAGTGCATCTCCTCGACCTGTGCACGCCGGTGCTAAAAATACAAAGCAATAGAGAAACGCAATAGAAACCGAAACCGAAGCCAATCGCTGCATATCAATTGTCTGAGGAATTGAGTACTGCTTAGTGTGTTCTGGTTATGTCATGGAAAGTCACCGACTGAGTGCCCTCCGCGAATAAATACCCCCTTCGAAAGCGCAAAAAAATTTGCAAACTGCCGCAAAAGTGCTGCCCACTCTCGCCGCCGGCTGCTTGTTTGGCCCACGTTTACTACCACTTTTATTGCTCACGCGTGTTTTTGGGGCCTTTTGTTTTGGTGCGAGTGTGTGCGCGAGTGTGCTAGCCAGCCGTCTGTGTTCGCTGTATGTGTGTGTGTGTTAGCCGGCAAGTGCAGCCGTGAGTGTGTTGGTTGTTGGCCGCGAACAGCTGTTCCGCAGACAGCATGCAGAAATAAGTAAAATACACAGGGAAAATACGAAAAATATACAAGAGAAGTTGGGTGAAAATCAGAGCAAACCGAGACGCAGAATCCATCCACATCCATCGAAAATGGCGGCCAGGATGCAGATGCTCCTGCTATTGACCCTGCTCTGCGGCCTCACGGCCGCCAAGCACCTGGGCGACCTGGAGGCGGGCGCCGGAGGAGCAGTAGGTGGCCACCACCACCAGCATCATCAGCACAGCGCCTCCACGCACCACCGGCGACGCCTGCAGCGGGACTCGCGGGCGAAGGACGCCACATCGGCGGCGCTGGAAGCGGCGCATCAGTGCGAGGCCGTCAAGAGTTACTTCGAATCGATCGACATCAAGTCGAGTGGAGTCCACAACGAGAAAGGTAACGTAAAGTTCACACATTGCTAAGATACTTCCTATGATACTCGACTCTCCACTTGCGACATGACAAGCTGGAATTTACCGATGGGAATTACAGCAGAAGGCAGTCTTAGTTCTTGCGGAAAGAAGTTCCCATAATTATAGAATCTCAAAAGAAATTATCTAAGATTGGTAATTTATTTTTTCAATTGATGGTAATTAGCTATATGCTATAGCTTTTACATTTTTTTTTAATTTAACTAATTGACAATTCGAATTCAGGATAATTATAAAATATTTAGGTCCCAACAAGAAAGTCATTATTATTTTAATAACTGAGAAAATTCTCACTGCTAATAGTAATTTTTTTAGGTAAAAGGCCTCTAAAAACTGAAATCATATAAAGAAAATTACTCCATTAGTTATTGTTAATAGTTTTTGGCTTATTAGTTCCATCAAACTTATTATTGGTAATTCTTTTACTTTTTAGTACAACCAAAAATTCAACATAATTAGAATGAATAGTCAAACTACTTATTAAACAAGAAAATTCCACAAGTTATGCCTTTCAGGAGGAACTCTCACTTAGTTTCAATAATATGTTGATTTTTAACTTAAAAAAGACCTAAAGTTTGACGACTTTAGAAGGTCACAACAAGTTAATCTTAATAATGTTAATAGATGTGAAAATTCACTTTGCTAATGGGTCTTGCTCTTAGGCAAGAAATTCTCACAATTAAGGTTTTACAAAGAAAATTCTCATAAGTTAACTGTACTCTGTGTACTAATGAATATAGTTTAAAATTAATGGAAAAATGTTGAACAACTTCAACTTTAAGCTTTTATTATGCAAGTCTCACAATTAATTGCAGCAAACATAGTTTTCTTAATAGTAAATCACTGATTTATGATTAAAAAGATTTGTTCAAAGCAAAGATATGTAATTAATCGAAGTTTTCTGACACCAAAAAATCTTTCTGGCCGTATTTAAGTATCTACATTGCTTTTGTCAAGAAATGCAGGACTCAAGTTTGGTCCTCGTAAATACTTCAATCAAGTAAATTACGCGGCAGCCAAAGTTTTGGCATCCCGCAGCTGCAATCGCTCTTCCCCTCCTCGCCCAATCCCCGCCAGAAACTAGAGGCATATGCAAATCCATTGAACTGCCTGGGACCCGGAATGGGCATCCACTTGAGGCCAGGCGAGGCGAGGCCAGGCGAACTATGACCACTCGAAGGCGAACAATAAGGCCGGGCGCCGTTTGCAATTAGAAGAGCGAAGCGCGTTGAACAGCGCCTCGGCGAATCGAAAAGTTTTCGACTTGGCCGCGGATAAAGTTTTGCAGAAACAGAGAGTGGCGGCACAGGCAGGTTCATTACATCTTGCAAAGATGCAAAGATACATCTGTGCACGGGGCGATTGTATCTGTAACTGCGGCTGTGGCTATGGCGCTGGCGAAGTCAGGCAGGCAACGTCATTTGGTATTCTGATTTCTCGGCGGTGCCATATCAAGTGGCACGCATCTCCGAGTCCAAACTGTGTGAAGGCTGCGTGTATTTATATCGATATCCATGAGATACAGATACGCGATGGCATATTTTTGTTTATGCATATTTCACACTTGAGTGCGGGCAAACCGAATCAGAAACCAAAAACGAAAGACAGAAAACGTAAAGCCAAACAAAAGATAAGATCACAAAACAGCCGAAAAAGAGCGAATGTATCGAGGGAGCGTCGTGTAATTGAGTGAAAAATAATTATTATTGATTAACCGACCTTGACTCTGTATTTACGCGTTTACGCACAATTACATGATACACATCCAGGCAACGCCTGGAATACAAATACGAATCCGACTCCCGACTCCGAGTGTATCTGGTATCTGGCGATGATGTTGCAAGTTTGCCATGTGCAATAACAATGCTTACCTGTCCGCAGTCTCGAGTCTCTCTCACTCTTGTCTTATTCTTATTCTGGGTTCTGGGTTCTCGCTTCTCGGCTCTTTCTTGGCCGTTCTTTCCCACACATGCAGGTAGTAGGTAGGCTGCGAGAGGTATCTATGAGATACATTGCTGAGCCGCCCGCATTGCCGCATGGCCTCAAAGTGTGAAGAACCAACTGAAAGTTACAAGTGCATGTTCTTGGCTCTGTTTGCGTGTGTGTGTGTGTCTGTCTTCCGGGGACTTATCCACCTGAATGCCCGCCCAATTGAGCTGCTGACGGCGATTGGAACTTGGAACTTGCAAGTTATTAGCGTTTGCCCCGAGGAATTTCAATTTGGCTAATGCCCGCACTTGTATCTCCGATCAGCACCTATGGCCGTCTCTTTGTAGCCATTTCTATGGATGTACACTTGAGAAAAACTCTTTAATTTCAAAGAAAAAGCTGGTTGTTTATTATAAAAATTAGTATTTTGGAAGTGGTAATTAACTAGGCTTGGAAATATAAAAACTGAGCTGGCAGGACTACTTATATATAATTTTTCATAAAGTAAACCTTTCCCTTAATGTTATTTTAACTATAATAGTCCCAATAATGTTTCAATAATTTTGATATTAGTAGCTTATCCTGGATAATAAAACTAAGCCTGATCAATATTAAAATTAAAAGTTATTAAAACAAATCCCAATTTCCTGAGAGTTTTCTCCCTGTGCAACTGCTGCCTGGTCGTTGCTCCTGCTTAAGTATGCCGAACTTTGTTTTCGACATTTATTTACTGTTTACATAGTTCCACTTGCGCCCTCCGCCTCCGAGTTATTTATGCCCCGCCAATGTACCAATGCACAGTGGTTCCGCTTGTATGGAAGCGCGGCCAAAAATGGTTTTAATGGCATTAGAGCGCTGAAAGTTTTACCAAGCTTCGTAAATAGTGTTTGTAGTTGAAAAAATTCGCCAACCAATGAACCCCAAATAATAAAATTTAACAAATAATTAAACAATAACAATTTATGGGCCATTTAAGTCCTAAACAAAATTTACAATGGTTGTTAATT